>JAHZMT010003385.1:0-13203 GCA_027743785.1 Sinhomidia bicolor
CTGCATATTATACGAAAGCAGATGAATGCATTTTAGAAAAAAATGTTATCTTTTCGTCTGTCATCCTCCTGAGATGAGAATGACAACGAAATACAAATATTTTAACTTTTCTTTATGTACAATCACTGTTTACTCATTGCGTAGATGTGTGTGTGTGTTTTGGATTTGAATTTCACAAAAAAAAGTCACAAAACTGTGAAAGTAAACAACGTTAAAAGCAACAACAATGAGCAAACTTACCAAAAGCTAAAACATGAGTTTGTTCTTAATTTTTTCTCACGATGATGATGCCAAATGATCACATGTACTACTACAGGGCTTGTTGGCACATCAAACGGCAAAAATATGATGATGATGATAAGACTCATTCCAAATGAGATAAGAAAGATCTTTTTAATGAATCGTTATCGCTGATAATATTTGCTAGACATTTTTTATTGTCTTATGAAAGTATGCTGATTTGACTCTCTTCCAAAAAATTTGGCTTACTTTGAAAATTATCATGTAATTCATGTATTTTTTTATTTTGAGCGTCTGTTCTGCGATTTTAAATTTTTTGTAGCGTGTCATGCAATTGGTGTCGCTGCATATTGCACCAAAATGACATTTTGCTTTCAAGAACAAAAGTGACTATTCCTGAATTTCTGACCGGTTGTAGGATCAACACTGCACATTTACTGCATACAGTAGTGGCGTGTATAAGCCAAAATACTAGAAATAAAATGACATCAAAAATAAATTCTTTTCTGCTGATGATGATCACTCTCACAATCAGTAATATGTGTGCTTCGTTTTTGTTTTCATTACGAGAAAACGAGGCTAACGCTTCATAATAAAAAGTTCCAATGTTTAAAAATTGAGGATTTTCTTGTTGATCATTATTATTATGTTTTGTTGTGTCTGCACTCTGCAATGATATATTAGGTATTCAAAAAACAAACATTATGCATACACTTACATTTCTATCACCTTTAATTTACATTTTACTCTTTCTTTTTAATCAATCTCCCAAATCCACTTTGCTTTCTTTTTATTATTGTTATAAACACTGGCGCACATTTATTAGAACGCAGAAACAGTAAAGAAAAAAGCCACTTTTTTGCAATATATACAACGCAGAAAAAAACCACCTGAGAAAGGCAGCAGCAGCAATAGCAGCGCAGCGTTGTTGAATTCCTGTCTGGGACAAGTGCCTGGCGCCGACAGGCAAGTATTTTAATGATGATTTTACAGATAGTTGTTGTTGTTGTAGTGATAGTAGTAGTACGCAAAATCAGGAGCCGTTTGTAGTTCTAAATCAACACCACCGCAACAAACAACCTTGATTACACACACACCACACACACACAAAATTCAAAGAATCAGGATTAAAGATAAAAAAAATTTGATGATCGTATCAATAATCATAATGATTGATTCTTTTTCGTTGGAGGAAGATACTCAAAAGATTTTTGATCTTTGACACACACACATAAACAAAGCAAAAGTGGTCATTTTTATTTTACTTTTAGCTTGCCGAAACATAATAGCTAGAATTGTTGATTTGACGAACATAAACCAATAATCAGGAAAAAATAGTCCAATGTACTTGTACTGCTTTTTTTTACCCCGTCCGTCAGAACGGAACCAGCATTTTTAAAAAGATATCGTACAATATATCTTTTTCATCTTAGCATTAGCCTTGTTGATTGACATTGACAATGACACACCAAATTACTCTGAAAATATAATGCCTAATAATGATACCACCACCGGCATTAGTTATGTATTGAGATCATTCTCGTACGAAACAAAAAAACAATCAACAACAGTCCTCATTTCCTTGTGTTGTGACAACATACGAAAAAATGTCGCCTTGTTATTTAGGTACTTTTTGATAAAATGCAATAATAACTGTAAACAAAAAAGAACGAATAACGGTAAGTTCACGCATGTGGAAATGCGTGTATTAAATATTTTATAGATGGTAAGTTGAATGGTAAACATTGGGGAAACCACGACCTCAACAACAATAAAATATAAGGAATGGATGAACGATTCAAAACGAAAATATAATAATTTTCTACAAACCAACAACAGTTTTCGAAGTGGTCAGTTAAGTGGTTGCTCTACAAATATTGCGTAACGCATGATAGTCAAGTTTAGCGATTGTAAGTTGATATTAACGAAGAAGAAGAAAAGAACATCAAATAAAACAAAAAAGCTATAAAATAAACCTCGAGAAAAGTCCATTAAAATAACATCCACTTTGATTTGACACTTTATTACCTTGAAAATCAATGATCCCGTAACGTTTATTGAAAAAATGAGCACTAATAAAAATGAGAATGTAGAATTGTTTATTTTTTTATTACTTCGTGTTTCTCGCAGCAGGAGACATTTTAAAAATGCTGTTGTTTGTAAAAAAAAATGTTTTACGGAGCAGCAGCATCAAAAATTAAAACAAACGGAAGGGTTTTTAAAAAGAAAAATTGCAACTGACAAAACGGACAATGATGTGATGTTAATGTTGGGTGGGCTCTTCTCAGATAAGTTGCATGGCATTTGCATAAGCATTATTATTGAGAAACAAAAATATGTAATTTAATCCGCAGTTCTTGAAAAAGACAAAAAAGAACATTGTTTTTCTTTTTTTTTCGATGCAGATCAACTGGTTGAACCGGGCCGGGTATGTTATGGTCGTGAGTTGATGAAAAAATATGGCAGCAACATGTTTGGTAGTTAGTTGCATTGCACGGGCTCCCGCGACCCTTTTTAAAGTTCACTCACATTGTTATTTTTTGTCATTTATTTGGTGAGTGCCCCTAATTTCTCAAGAAATGCATTCATTTTTTTAATGTGCATATCCGCTATAGTAGTAGTAATAAATGTTTTGTGGTTTGTGTCCAATTGAATATTGAAAAAAATTCTTTTTAATTACTTATTCTTGCTGTTTCATCCATCAACGTAAAACTAACAATGTACCACAACCACAAGAACATTAAATAGCATACCTGCATGGCGTCGCGTTCATCGTTTACATTTTGCAACAAGCATTTAAAAAAGGCGATAGCATCTTTGTATCTATTTGATATCTTCTTGACTTCTTTCTTGGCATGCTCATCTTTTCATGTTTAGAAATTGAAAAGCCGGTGTGGTAAGAATTCTGGGTTAGGTGGACAAGTTTGCATTCTTCTTCAATGCCAGCGAAATGTACAAACAGACTAGCTTTGCTTAACTGCAGGTTGTAAGCCCGAGAGAGAGAGAGAGAAGATTCTTTCTTTTGATACTTCTTCTCTTTTACTGTCTGACATGGGGATTATTTAAATTCATATGATTTAGCACATTTTCCGTTAGTCTTTGCTCATCTTCTCATCGTGATTGTTTGATCAAGCAAACCACAGGCAACGTCAACGTCATCAGCAGCCAGCAATATCAGAAAGAAAATCAGCAAAACGCAAACCACAAATGACCAGTTTGAAATTTTCGCTTGTTTGACGAACATCCGATTTTCCTGATCCGACCGCAACCGCAGAAAGAACCGAAAACTTTACAAATCTCTTCCTAGTCGTTTTTTAGATTGTTGATTTAACAGTTTCTTTTCAAAATGCGCTTCCTCATTGTTGTCAGTTTATTTGTTGGGATTACCTTGGGTTCTCCCATTGGACAGGTATAAAAGAAAATCATTGTACCATTAACTTATAAAAAAATTCAAAGTTTTCAAAAATTGTATTTACTAATTTTAAATTTTTTGATTTTTTGTTTTTTTAAACTTCAGGTTGAAGTTACCACAAATCCATCACAGGATTTACTCAGAAGTGACCTCGAAGAAGTTGTCGCTTCAGATGCCACAACAGTCCTTGTTGAAGTGCTAGCTGATGAGGTCACTGTCCCCAGTGCAACAGACAGAGCTCGGCAGGCTCCTGCTGCTGGAACAGAAGATGAAAGTAATGAAGATAATGAAGAAGACGAGCCAACTACCGCATCACCAGGTGGTGGCTCCTCTGGTGGCAGTGGTGCCTCGTCATCTTCCGCTGGTGGGCGCACAAGACCACAACCAGCAATTCCTCAACCTCTTGCCAACTCTAGCAACTTTCTAGCTGAATACCAATTCTCATCCCAGTTCAATCTCGGACCCAATCCTGGTGAATTGGCACCTTTAGTAGGAGCTCCAGTCCCAGCGTCATCTGTTCCAGAAATCGGACAAGCCGCAGTTGGTCAACCTCAGCCAGATGCTCAAGCTGCTCAGCAAGCTCCCCAACAAGTAAGCGAGCCCGTTTTTCCACCTGCAGTACCAGCAAATGCCGGAGCTAATGCTGCCACTCCATTAAGCGCTGGAGCCCCACCAGCAGCTGCAGCTCCATCTTCTCCCTCCGTTGTTGTCGCTGGAGAGGATGAGGATGATGCAGAATCTGATGAAGATGCCCCAACGGAAGCTCCATCCGCCAGACTTCAGCAACAACAACAGCAACAAATTGAAGCTCAAAGAATTGAAGAGTCTGACAGTGACAACGAGATTACCAATGATGATGTCACCACAGTCAAGAGCTTTGCTGCCGAGTATGAATACACAGTTCAGCAGTTGGGCAGTGACAAAAGGGTACAATCATGAGTTTTAAAAAAATCATTTTTTACTACAAATAATTCACTGATCATCATCATCAACCACTCTAAACACTCATTAGCTCGCTCGTACCATAATATTTTTTTTCTACGAGTTTACATACTTTAAGCAGTAAGATGTCATCGTACGTATTTATTTTAATTAAGTTGACTTTAGTTCTTAAGCTTTTTTTTATAAACTCCGACAAAACCTGTTCATGTACCTGAACTCTTTATTTATTTTACATGGGGGAAAGAGATTTTTAAAAAAATGAAAAAAGGAAATAAATTTGTTATCATGAAAACATACTTGAAACTTTTAATGTTTTAAAACAAATTATTTATCTATTTTTGTTCTTTTTCATATCAAAAACTCATGACGGCCACCTTACGACACAACCAATTTGCACCTACGATAAATTCATCCTGTCTCTGCCTGACTCTCCCTTATCATCCCGTTCCTATAAACGTGGCTATGACATGACGGCACGGCGGGTGTCCCGGTTGGTGTGAACAAACCAACTCATAAATGAATGAACAATGTGCTAATTTTACTTTGCAACGACAAACCAATGACAATATCAACAACAATAATAATGAACCAAATGTCATAAAAGCAGATAGGTGAGACCAACGGTGATGGTTTTCTCACGACAAAGTTGGCATCCTCTTCTTCTTCTTTACTGGTGCCCACCACGGCTCCTCAACAACAACTACTGCAGCAAAGCAACATAGTTCCGTCCTTTGGAATAAATACCACTGCTGGCCTTGATAACTCAGACAGACAAACAGACTTTGATTCAGTAATTTTATCTGATGGCCAGGGTCGTGCTGCTTGTGGTAAATTGCTTAAATTATAAAACTATTTTATAAAAAAATAAAAAAATCCTAAACCATCAACATCTTGTTAAATATATGGTTTCGTCCTTGATTTTATTTGACCACTGAAAAAAGCATTAAAATTTTTTCAGAATGTGGTAAACTTCCGTTCAGAGTACCAATTGGTTCGGAGGCTGAAATAAACTTGAGGCCGTGGACGGTCGCCATTGTACGCGGAGGTCTAATAGCTGGTGGACGCCCAATGTGTATGAAATTTTAAAATCGATAATCGAATATTAAATTAAAATATGCGTCATTTGAACTAAATAATTAGTACAGCTCCATATTATAATAAAATTTTTGTTTTAAAAATCATGCTGGATTTGCAGGTGCGGGTGTTCTTATCAACGACAGGTAAGATTTGAACCCATTTAAAAATATTTTTTATTATAAACAACTTGCACGAATGCTGGCTCACGTACCAAATGAATGAATGAAATTTAATACAATTTGTCTTTCATTTTCTTTTTACTGTTCTGCATGATATGGTCTGATCTGTCTACACATCCGCGTTATAATATTTTTTACTTTGAATTGAAATCTACCCGTGATTAGATACGTTTTAACATCAGCAAATTGCATGGATGGGTAAGCTCATTCCTGCTTATTACTATTTACACGATAATATCAACAACAATAATATTTCTTTATACTCCACTGAACCACTAAACTAAACGTAGTGATGATGAAAGATTGAATGCTTACAAAATCACATTATTTACGGTGCAATTATTGTGATTATTATCAAAACCTTTTACGTAAAGTAAGCGATGAAATCGCCTACAATTTGGATACAATGGATAAAATTGAAATGAAAAAATTGAAAACCTCTTCCGCCTGCAAATTACAAATATCAAATATCTTTTATTTATTACTACAGCCTTCACCCAAATGGGCTTCAAGTATGGCTTACAGCTCATAACACTTTGGATAATCATCATCTGAATGTAGGAACGTCAAAACTTAACGTTCAAAATATCTTTATACATCCCAACTATCGCCGGCACAGCAAGGATAACGTAAGTGCTTTCAGTTTCAGTAGACTGAATGTATGAAACAATTTGAACAACTTGAACATTTGTTGTGACATCAATATTTTTAGGATATTGCCCTGATAAAGATGTCCCAACCCGTAGACATCACTACAAGCTCAAGTTACTTTACTCCGATTTGCCTTCCATCTGGAAGTCATATCGATTACGCGGGTCGCTATGGACAGATATTTGGTTGGGGTTACGGTCGTGTCAACCGAATTTGCACTGCGGAAGTTCCCATTCTTGATAATGGCGTCTGTAAAAGAGATACAAGGCACGGTAATGGCATTACAGAAAACATGATGTGCGCAGGATTTCTTACACCGTTAGGTCCTGTGAGAACCGAGGACTGCATTGGGGATGCAGGTGGCCCTCTGACAGTTCAACTAAACGGAAGAATGTCACTGATTGGCATTACCTCCTGGGGATTCGAATATCATCATCGGGGACACACCCCAACATGTTTACACGCGCGTGTCCGGATATGCAGATTGGATTTTGCATAACACGGAAGATGCAGACTGGTGCGTAGGCTAAGAAAAAAAACAAAATAAAGAAGAAAAAATACTACTTTAAGGATTGAATGACGGATGGATCTCATTTTTTCTGTGAGAAAGGTTGCGTGATGTTTAATTATTTCTATGGTGATTATTGTACCTGAACCTGATTTTATGCAAACCATCATGCAACATGCTAAACATGATGCTAATTTATTTTTATTTCTCTGAAAAAATATAATAAAACGTCCACAAGACTTGGTCTGGTTTGTCTACATTTTCTGCTTTTTACACCTAATTAATTTACATATTGTACATTTCTCATATATCACAAACTGCACGCATGCAAAACTTTCAGAGTACCACAAAAGGATTATTTTTTCCTCTTCCTACAAGAATATTAATTTTTCTTCTGTATTATAATATTATCTTTAGTGTAAATACTACACTACAAAAACGCACTTTAAAAACATACGACATTTGACACATCACATCTTTAAAGTATTCACATCCATCTGTCATTGTCATCACGAAAACTGACTGACTTGTTAAACCGGATTGTCTTTTCAAAAAGAAGCAAACCAACATAAAACGAGATGGATGATGTTGCTACACTTGTAAAAAAATAAAAACAAAGCAAACCCCCAAATACCTAATTAATTCTCAGTACTCTTCTGGTAGTAGATGGAGCGGACTATAATATTAATATTCTTTTATATTATTGCAGTCTTATTTTCTCATTCCCTTAATGTAAGCCTCAATGTCAAAAGTAGACAGAAAACGAGCAAAATAATCATCTGTATAACCAAATACATAATCAAGTGTTTAAAAGTTTTACATTTATTTTCAAATGGAAAGATTGAAAATTTCTTGTTGCTGGTGGTGGAGAACTGAAAAAGTTTTAGTTTTTCTCTTTGTATTACAGGTATCATACTGCATTCGGGTAAGAAGTAAAAGACTTTTTCAAGGATAAATAGTTTCATTTTTGAAAATTATAAAACGGTAAATTGTATGTCGTTTTTTGAAGAACGAACAACGAGAAGAGCCTGACTATCATAAAGTGTCTGAGCATCCTGACATCGATGAAAACTCTGCAATTGATGAAACTCCTTTTGTACCTCACAAAGTGTCAACACCCAGTGTCCCCGCCGTTGTAGCTAATTGTAGTAAGATTGTATAAACGTATATACGCTTTAAAATAAAATATTCTTTTCCATGCTTAAGCAGGAATATTTGCATTGCACCCTTTTAGAGTGCGGAGAGCACGATTATAACGGCACACGACTTGACTTTGCAAACGGCGAATGCGGTGAAAGACCCTTTACTTTTGCTGCAAATGGACTACGGGAAGTTACACCAGGAAAAAATCCGGTGAGATTGGGAATTGGTGGAAGTTTCACTGACCCCAGCCAATTCCCTTGGGTGGTGGCTTTGGTTGAGCGAAAGAGTAATGGATCCGCAATACACTTTTGTGGTGGAACACTGATCTCCAACAAGTTGGTTCTAACAGCTACCCATTGTTTCACAAGAATTATGATAAAAGACACGGAAGTATGGCTGAATGAAAAAAATCTGCTGTTGTCAACGGATGACAAACATCACACCATCAAGATTCAAGCAAAGCGACTTATTATCCATCCAATGTACAATCCTATTATGAGTAAGCTTCTTGTTTTAAATAATTAATCCCTCGCTATTATAAGCCTTTCTTGAAAACTCTTTATTTAAAAAAAGAATATATTTTCTCAAGTAACTTTTTTTAAATACCAGATTACAATGACATTTCACTTGTTGAACTTACCGAAGCAGTGGATATTACGGAGAGCTTTCTACGTCCCATTTGTCTTCCCACTGACGGTACGTTTGACCAAAGAGAATATGCTTTTACTGCTGGATGGGGACAGATAAGCGTTAGTGGACCCAAGTCAGATCATTTGAAACACGTTTGTTTGCCGTTGCTTTTGCCAGAGGTGTGCAAAGCTAACGCAGATCCATTTTTTACCAAGAGGGTAACAGATTACATGATTTGTGCTGGAGATACTAAAAAGGGAGGACGGGATACGTGTCCGGTAATGGACGTTAAATGTAGAAATTCGTATTAAAACCATTTTTGATAAAGAAAATGTATATTCAATTTTGTTTTTGTATATATTTTTTTATTTATTTGAACTTCAAAGGGTGACTCAGGTATAAAGTCTATATATTTTTTTAATACCTCAATTGAATTTAATTAATTATATTTTTTTAATGCTCTCAATCCAAACTCTATTTTCTTATTTAGGTGGGCCGCTATTCGTAGAAGCAGGAACGGGTGAAAATCGCCATTACCTTGTTGGTATCGTATCATGGGGCATGAAGTGTGGGCAACCGAAACGACCCGGTGTTTATACACGAGTTTCAAGTAATTTAACACAAAAAATACAAAAACATACTAAAGTATATTTGAAAATTAATCAAGTATACAAACATGTATTTTATATTACAGAGTATATACGTTGGATTTACACAGAATCAGTCAAAATACCGGGTAATACAATGTGCAGCTAGTTAGCAATATACCTGCGAAATGGTATATAGATATTTGTTTCCTAGTGCGACTGACTTTACTATAGATTGATCCTAAAACAAATCACCATAAAGAAAGAAGATGACCATGTAGACTTTATTGTTGAAAATTACAACAGTGTACGAGTATATTGCGGTTAAGCATAACCTGACGCTTTTTCTACATAAAAAAACTTGCATTGCAAAAGCAAAAATAACGCTAAAACCATTAAATTTATTTTAATTTATATTTTTTCTTACGTAGAAATAAATTTTTCACAGCCTTTTTGCTAACCATAAAATTTAATATAACTCTAATATTTTAAGTTGTGGTAGCAATAATTATTGCAATTCTGAACCTCATTTCAGTTGTTTTTAACTCTGCTTTAAAATTTTTATACATCACATCTGCTCACATAATAATAAGACACACATCATAATAGACACACAAGTGTAGATTTTATCATTTTTTTCTTAGAGTTTATCATGTTTTTGCTGATTTGTTTATTCCACTCCCACTGAATTCATATATGTCGTATGGTAGTTTATCATTAATCATTAAGTTCCGTCACAAATCTAAAAATAAATGTCTTTATCGAATAAAGCGCTGCTGGGGGCTCACGCTGATAGTGTTTTAGGACATTTGTTGCTTATGCTTTTTTTGTATTCTCATAAAGCACATTAATTCCTCGTTTGCCATTTTCTTTTTTATGACAGTGTGCCCTTTTTAACGAGAATATGATGAAGGATGAAACTCGATCGTGTCGTATCAGATAGGCGACACAAAAATGGGACAAAATCGTTACATGAAATGTGTAACATAATGTCCTGTTATCACTTTTTATTACAGCTGCCAATACACGAAATCATAAAAAATATAAAAATGGCAAATGTCTTTTTTCACGGAAGGGTGCTCCTTGCTCCTGTCTTAATAAAATCTCTGCACACACACTCAGCGTAAAAAATATGGGCTGACTTATGGCATTTTCGGAGTGCTTATCTAGCCCACAAACAGTAAGTGTAATAGTAGATAGCGAAAAGTATATATAGTTAGCTAGTTAAAAACACTCATTCGGATTTTTCAATGATTGGAAAGCGTATTTAATGAGATAATAAAGATAAATAATAAAAAAGTAGCTATTAAAAAATTGTGCGTACCAAATTGCTAGTCGTCGTCTTTCTCTCTTCCTTTGAATTCCGGTAAAGTACAGAGAGCCAAGCTAAAATATTATGAGTAGATTATAGAAGCGTGAATAGAACAGAGAGATATATAAAAGAAGCAAAGGTGTCGACATGAAATATTTGCAGCAGCAGCAGCGTGAGTATAATTATATGTTTCATTTCATTACTTTTCCCTCCCTCAGTCCTCAGTAGAACAGAGTATAGTGACTAGTTCTACATCTTTTACTCTCGTGCTCCCTTCCAACAAGATTATCATTATTATCATCAGGCGAAAAAAGCCACACCGGAAATGCTGTAATACTAACACGTTTGTCGACTAGGTTTCTTGTTGGGTGGGTAAATTCTAATGGTAGGGTTTCATTCTTATTCTCATCTTAGATAGATTGATAGCTATAGTCTATAGTATAATATGTATGTATAAGTATGTGCATAATGAGAGAATTAAATAAAACTAGATGCACAATGCACATCAACATGCATTCAGAAAAATAATGAATATAATATTATTATGCCACCTTTGTTAGTCGCGGTGTGGCTTGCTGATTGTGATTATTATTTTCTATCAAACTATCATCTACTAGTAGCAAAATAAAATTAATAATGCTTATTGTGTCGTGCATGCTGCATATTTCTACATGAAAGAATATATTATTATTATTATTGTTATTATAGTATACCTATTTTACATTGCAATGCTGACGTAACATTAACAGTACGTATATTTTTATAATGGCCATTGTAATAATTATACTTGGGTGGGAGTTTGTTGTTATGTGAGAAGAATTAATAAAAAACTATGCAGTTTGAATATCTCAGGATTTTATAACACTTTTTAAGGTTTTTAGTGTACTTGAAAGTGTTACATAGCACCAGCGCACAGCAGCGGCTTGATTGTAACACTGAACACACCTTATAAAAACAGTTCCCTTGGCACCTGTAGTGCCGGTGCTGTCACAGTGATAATAAAATGAAACAATATTAGCTGTAACATTCGGTTAATATTAATATGACAGTTTTACTTTATAAGATGTGAAAATTTGAATGGAAATTGAAAAGGTTGAAATTGAAAATGAGTTGGGTGCCATCGTCAAATGACACTTTATGAAACTTCGTCCTTAAAGTGCCTATATAGACTTGGATTCATTATAATATAAAGTCCTTAAAAAGACTATTACGTTAAACGACGGATGCAATATGTTAGTAATAATACCTTATTTTGTTGCAGTATTGCAAGATGTACTTGTATAATCGTAATTAAGGCTAAAACCTGTGTTTAAAAACATTGACCCCATAGTTTCGGTGAAGGGCAGTCATATATTATCAGCGCTGCATTTGCATTGCAGCGTGCAATAAAATTCTTTTCACGTAGGCCAAAAAAAGAGTATTTTAATGGATTTACTGATTCTAGTGCTTTTCAAAGTCGTTTAGGTGTAAAAGGAAGGCCATTTATAATTAAGTACGTTGTAGCAAAATTCATTGTTTACAACACAATAAGTATAAATTTGCCAGAGTTTTTTGTTTATACTCTACAAAACAGGAGTGTTTTGCACGTTTTTTTCCTATATGATTGTAAAAGACTCATGGGCGAAATCCACAAATAAGGAGGCTCTTGTAATATATTATGCAAGAAGTCTTTTATTAATTCCACATTAAATGTAATTTGTCTTAAAATGTCATTGTGTTCATTATGAAAATGTAGATATCTCTGCTGAAACCGCACTACCACCTGCACCTTTGCACTAAAACCGCTAACTAAAACTTCTCCGACACGATTTGCAAATTTCATACAATCTTAGTTCTATAGCATTATTACATATATAATTACAAATGTTTACAATTCACAGCAAATACAGCTCAATAAAGTACATTCAAAACGTAAGCGAAGAGCTTTTTAAACGAATATTACCCATATGAAATTTTACATGATGAATTCCAAACAAAAACGTTATCAACAAAAACTTTAAAAGATTCGAAGAACTCTAAATAAGAAATTGAATGCGAGTGTATTGAATTCAAAGATTAATTTGTAAAATTTACAGTATTTACCAACCACCTATTGTGAGTATGTAGTAGTGGGTCATTGTGTATATGGACGATAACTAAATTTTAATTTTCGGAATCTAATACTTCCCGGGAGCTGGTTTCATTTTTGGTACCTTATGAATAGCACTGACAATTTATCTCAAAAATAAAGATTAAAAAACATGATTTGTAACAAGCATCTACATACAGTCGTACAATTTATAGCTTGCACAAATGTGAATTCAAAATCCAAATGTATCATTGTTTGTTTCCACGGTGACATTATGAATACAATATGTAAAGTTGATTCCTATAACAACTTTGTTAGTTTGGTTGGTTGCTCAAATTATAATTATATCAATACTTGCTTATTAAGTAGCGAAAGCTTGAGCTACTTTATGTGGACGTTTTGTCTGTCCGTCCGTCCGTCTGTCCGTCCGTGAACACGATTTCTCGAAAATGAC
>JAHZMT010003386.1:0-12949 GCA_027743785.1 Sinhomidia bicolor
AAATCTTTGTTGTTCAATAATGACAATTGAAAAATATAAAGTAAAAAATCATCCCCCCAACCGTTCATTATTTTAGTGCATATTATTATTATTATAAAGTGTTAAAGCGAGGAGTAATGAGAGTGTACGTAGGTATTTGCCTTTTTTTGTACAAATCCGAAACAGGATACACCGCAGTGTTTTTTCATTTACAAAAATGAAATGCTTTCACCATAATTACGACCTCGTAAAAACGCCCCACAACAACGATTACAATTTACGTTTGCGTTTTTAGGCTTTAAAGATGTATGATACTTTCCATATAAATGTTACTGTAAAAAATGTTTCTTGCTTTTTCGCCTAGCTTAGTAGTAGTTGTGTCGCAGTTTACCAAACGAAATAATAAACGTTTGTCAAAACACTGTAAATAAACTGCATATACATTTATAACGTAGTTTATATATAGCTGAAATTACAAAATTGTCAAAAGAGAACCACTTGTTAAAATAAGAGATTATATATATAATACTTGATATACTGTAGGTACAATATACAATACAAAGTAGTATTTCATAGATCCTTTCATCTATGCCGTTTTTACCTTTGACAGTAATGCCAAGTACGTATACACTCATGTAGCAGATATTTCCTTACATTTTATTATTATTATTATGGAGTTGTAATCACTTTCAAATGCAAACTGGCACAACCGGCACAACAACAAATATTAGATATATGTTTTCACACAGCATATATACCCTACTTTAAAAATAATAGCGTTTTTACATCAATTACAAGACAATCATGATTAGATTTGGAGCGACAACAACTACTATCGTATACCTTATGTATTATTACTATACATACGAAACCAAGCCAAGGTGAAAAAAGTCGGTAAAATGCGTCTATGCATTTCGGATTGACAATTTGACATGTGAAACAACAAAAGACTAGAGCTATATGATTATTTATAGAGCATGAAAGATGCCTTTTGTGATTTTATAATTTATATCTATAACAAGGGGCTTTTAATGTCAAGCAATAATTATGAAAATCTACGCGAATAAAAAAAATATATATATGCAATATGGCATTACACATAATAATGAAGTAGGTACGGGTATATTTTGCGGACAGAAAAAAATCTACTTTTCTAAATTAACTGATGAATTCTCGGTATGTTTTGTTGTGTATTTAACTTTCCCCATTTTAAAACGTGTAGAACCATGTTTATGCAAGCACAAATTAACGTAGCAGCTGTATGGCATTATAAAACATTACGTGAGCGCTTCTTGCGTAAAACGCTTTAAGCTTTCATTGCGCAATATACATATATAAGTACATTCGTTGTGTAGATCGTCCTTGTTTGTAATACAAATTATATTTTTATGTAATTTGATTAATTTGATAACGAAGATCAAAAGTTTACTCTTATTCTGAACAACTCTTTTCATGCCCGCCACAAAAAGAATCTTTAAGCGAATCATTAAATTTGGTGTAGTGACTGATTACGAGACCAAATTTAGTTAAAAAGGTTGATAAATTATATATGTCTATATACATGTATACGTTCTATGTACGTCAATCGAGCAAAATTTCCCGTGTTGTGTGCATCTTCTTGAGAAAAAAAGTGTACTCAAGTTTAAAACGAATAGCGTTCATCATAGGTGACTTGTTTCAAAAAGAAAGCATAAAAGCCATCATCTCAGTAATTTACATTACAAAGCCAGAAAACTTGTCATTAACCACTAATTCTTTTTCTCTTTTTTTCCTTAGAAAAAAAAAGATGAAAGATGTCTGGGTCTGTGTGATGATGATGATGATGATGTATACGTACTTGTGTGTGTGTGTGTGTGTGATGGGGTGGCTTGAAAATACGGCATTAAATTAAGTGAAATTAAATAGTTCTCTTTCTTTCTTTCTTTTGAATGCATATCATCAGCTCATTCGTAGAGAAAACCCATAATGACAAAGAATTGACTTAATTTAGCAATCAATCTAGTAGCAAACACCATCCATACCACCACACACACACACCACTACAACCAACCACCACCATTATCATCATCAGTGCAGTAGCATAATAATAATAATGAACAATACGTTTCGTCTGACTGAGCAGCAAACTGCGTTGAAAAAAAAGTAGACGAAAGAAAACTGAACAAGCTGTGTGCTGTTACCACTACACAAGTATATAGCTGGCTTAATAATAAAAGGCAGTAAAGCAAATAAAAAAAGCAAATCCGTGCTGCTGCTGCTGTTTAGTAAACTGTGCTGTCTTTTTTTTCGGTACAGGCACACAGACCCAGCCAAGTGTTGACTCTAAAGCTCAATTTAAGTCTCATTCATCATTACCAGTAATAATTCCTCTTTAGAAGAACATCAATGTGTAGTCTTTATGATAAAAAAAAGTACTAAAGTACTTTGTGATTAGATGCGTATTCTACCTACACGTGAGCATTCAAAGAAATTCTTAAAAGAAAATTATATTAAACGAAAGTATGTATTTATATATATGCAGCAGAGCTGTAATGTATAATGATTTGTTGATGAAACCAAATTTTTTTCAGTCATCATGATAATAAAATGTGTTTGTGTGTATAATAAAAAAGAAAATTTTCCCGAATTCTGTGTATGGGGTTGTTAATATTATTTTACTTTCACTTTTGGAACGTGTTTTTCTTAGTACGGGTGGATTTATTTATTTATTATTATTATGCGGTTTCACACAAAATGAGAAAAACGACTTCATGACAACTTTTGTAAACGCAGTTAACGTCGGTGGTATACAAGATATTATTATGTATATTATATGTACGTGGTAGATACATGCAATATATATATACTTTCAAATGTAGTAGCAGCAGCAGCAACAAAAGCTAGTCACATCTGGCAGAAAGGAAGCTCCTCATTTTAATTCTAATTTCTAATTCTTTTCTACTCTGATTTTGATTCATTTGCACTTCCAATCTTTTTTTTTGAGTGAGGAGAGGGAGAAAGGAGAACAGACTGGAAGCACAATTTTAAGTAACGTAATATTATACTACAAGACTTGTCAAACTTCTCAAGAAAAGAAGTCATAAAAACGAACTGCTTTGTGAATGGCGACGACAGCTTATATAACACCTATACATATTGTATGTACGTATCTTCAAAAAACTCCTTTCGACTATATAGTGGTGATGCGGAAGAGTGAAAGTAAACAGGGAAAAGAACGTTGAAACCGGCATCACTCTAATATAAACATAAGAGCAACCATTCAAATCATCTTATCATCAGCATCATAGTAAACTACAACCAACGACGGGGAAAGAAAAAAACAGGTATATATATATAGGTTGGTTGTATAAAAGGTTGAAATCTGAATCTACCTAAAATTAGATGGAAATGAATGGTACCTACCAACTTTTCTCGTTAAAGAAATTAAAAGCCACAAATCTGCGCTTCTTACTAACTCATCAAAACTGCACTCGGAGAGAAAATAAATGTGAAAGATTTCTTTCTCTTTGAACAGTGTGAATTGTCCCCACAAAATAAATGAACTGTCTCCACGTTCAAAATTAAGCAAAACTGTTAATCAGTTGCTGACTATAATCGCACTAATATTAGAAAATATTTTACCTGTACTAATTTGATAATTACTTATTGAAAGCTAACCAGGTAGAGCATTCAGTTCTTCATAGTCTCCGTGTCGTTAACGGTAAACCTTGTTTGCTTTCTAAATCATGTGTCAAAGAAATGCAAGCGTTATTTTTTTTTAAAAAAAAAAGCCTATAAATACGTACGTTTTGAATTGTGTGAAATTGAAATTACACGGTTATTGTAGAAAGTACGCGTCTAAACTGAATAAAAAGCCATCCAAACAGAAACGACTTTTAGAGAGAAAAGAACGAGTTTGGCTTTTGTTTCTATTTATTTTATTCCTTCCAGGAAAATCCATGCTGTATTAATGGTAAGACTGTAGGTATGATGATGATGCTTTTTGGCTTTAAACGTTCGGGAAAGTTGGCGTATAAAAAGCAAAAGTGACGATGGGGCTTATAAAATGATTCTAATGCAATGTTGGGGGATCTGACGAGATGGAGATGTACATAGCAGGTATGAGAATCTATGGCATAAGCATAAATGAATATAAATCAGTTGTGATGAGATGATATGAGTTATATTCACTTTCACAAATTTATTTCTACACCATATTTCAAATAAATAAACGGTAAGCCGCCAGTAAGAATGCACCTTGTAATAGTTTATAGGTATATCTAATATATGAGTGTTTACGTGGTTTATAAAAAAAAGAGAAGCTGATGCATATTATTATACTCGGTAAATGAAAAGATTTTCCCTTTTATACTTGAAACGATTTGCCACAACCACTCACATTTCTTTCTTTCTCGCCTCTTTTCCTCTTCTTTTTTTTCTCTCTTGGCGAGAAGATAGAAAATATACATATCTACAAGCTTTTTATTTGTACAAAAAGTATTTAGCTTTTCTGTTTCGTAGAAAAAATGATTTTCTTTTTTTTCGGCAGCAGCGCACACACTTAGCCTTTATTGCCGTTAGCTAAGGAGAAGAAGAGAGAGAGAGAGAGAGAGAGAGAGAAGTACAATGTCTTGTGTGTGAATACATACATTTTAAATAACCAAATGAAAAAACATTTTATTGTTGAATGCAAGAGATTAAATGTGTACAGCTTTTCTGTAGTGTAGTAGTAGATTTTTTTTGTCGCCAACAAATGCGTTGTCGTTTACTCTGAAATAATATTAAATACTTTTATATCTTGTGTTAAATTATATATGTATAGCCTCATTTACAAAGATATTGCTATTACATGTATCTAAAAATGTTATTCAAAGCACTACTGCAGAACAGATGTCAACACTTCATATTCCCATGTAACAAAAATGTAGTTTATTTCGTCCTCTTTTTTTTGGCATTCATCTTCTATTTCCCTTATCTCTGAATAACATTTACATTTCCTCTCGATCTCTTATTCTTTTTTCATTACATTCATTTCTTTTTTTTTCATTTCTTTTCTTCAAACAACGTTTCTCCTGTTACCCTCTGTTAGGTATATGCACTTTCACTTTCTACGAAAAAAAAAACTCTTCACATTTTCCCCCACTTCCACTTATTTATATTTTATTCCACAAAGTTGAATCTCAAGTTGTTGTTGAAATTATCTATAGAGAGAAGAAAGAGTGGTTAGCTACCTAAATATGTTTTATTCAGTGAAAAGAAAATTTGTCGGGAAATCATAATAATTATAAAAGAAAAAAGTATATATGTATTTTTAAAAGTAGCTGCCAGATTTTGTCGTACATTTTTGGGTGGTTGACATGTTCCGTGGTTTTCCCATCCATATCAGTTAATCGTACATAATTAAAGTGTACCTTTACTGTGCACCTGCTATTAAATAAAATTTGGGCTTGGAATGGCTGCTTTCTTTATTATAACAGAATTGAGAAGGTTTTCATTTGGTGTATGGACGTCTTGAAAAACTACCCACGCAATTGACAGTAAGAAATATATCATGAGATGGCACTGATTGTGAGTTTCTCATTTATGTGCAAGAAGTCTCACGATACTTTTTGCCATGCTATCTTCTTACTTTGATGAACTGTCAATAATCAGTCCTTCTCTCTGCATGCTCTTAATTATATAAATTTCCAGGTTATTATTAAGCACTTAATTAGTACGCTATGTCGCAGTGCACTCCAGGTTTTTGAAGAAATTCCATGCAAAGTAACTCAATAGGATTTTTGTTTTTATTCATTTGCAAATTTTGCTTTCACTTAAAGATTTTTTTGTTTTTTTATGTCATTAAAAGGACATGACATTTTATACTGATAATCGATAAAATGGAGTAACTTTTAAATAAAAATATTCTCATTGTATTAGGGGTTGTTTTTTAAAAAACCGAAATGTGCGCAAACCATTTGGAAAAGTTGCCAGTTTTATGTACCCTTCACAAGACGATTCATCATCCGATACGTTGCAAGGATCTGGTTTCCGCTTTTTGTTGCTGTTTAAAAAACAAATATATTATTAGGTATGAAATATAATATGATACATTCGAATAAACAAGTAATAACGTCTTGGTGGATTAGTAAGTATCGAAATAATAGTCAATATGCATATTATAAAAACTTTCAAGTAC
The DNA here is from genome assembly GCA_027743785.1 of Sinhomidia bicolor. Taxonomy (NCBI): domain Eukaryota; kingdom Metazoa; phylum Arthropoda; class Collembola; order Entomobryomorpha; family Entomobryidae; genus Sinhomidia; species Sinhomidia bicolor. The sequence goes on from JAHZMT010003386.1 coordinate 6,137, forward strand.
AAAGCTGTAGAACTTCAAGTCTATTAAGAGCCCATTAAAATACAACTAAACACAGTGTCTCGTACTTGTCTTCATTTTACCTACATGTTTTTTGTTATAATTCGACCAAAGTATTTTCTTTAAAATAAATTGAATAAACTCTTGATTTGAGGAAGGTGTGCTCTTATTATTATGCTCCCGAAAAAACTCTACCATATTTAACTAACTATTGTGTTAAAATTTCTATTTAAAAAGCTACAAAAAACCCATTCAAACTTGCCATGTTAAACGAAGCGAGCGGAAAAGGGGATTTTCTATGAAAAATGAACGGATAAAAAAATAAATGTAAACGAAAAATTGAGGAAAAAAAGAAGAAAACAACAGCACACGATGGTTTTGTTGTTGTTGTGCATAATAGATAAATATTTAAATAATATTACGAATCCGTAATATGCATAGGTAGACATGAACTGTTATGTACTTATAGGTATATTACACATTTGGGGGTTGGTTGTTACTAGTTTAGGTAGTGGTGGTGGTGGTGGCACTGCTAAGATCATAGAAGAGAGAGAGAGAGAGAGAGAGAGAACGAAAGAAAAAGAAAGAAAGTTTTAAGGAGCCAAAAATTTTCATGCAAAAACGTGTCGTTCTCTTTTATTATGCCTTTTCCTCTCCATTTCCTGAGTAATATACATATTGGAATAATATTATGGTATACTTATGCTCTTTCATTCATTCTTTTTCTTTCTCTCTCTCTCTCCTTCTCATTCTTGCCACTTGAGCGTTCAACAACACAACGAAACGAAGTTGCAAAGATTTTTTTCCCTTTCTTTCCACTTTCTTCTTCAAACTACCACCACCAAATATACCCATTATATAAACCAAACTACTACTACTACTCTAAGCAGCAACAGTATAGGGAAAATAACTGTAAGCAAGCGGATAGATGATGATGGGATGAAAGAGAGAAAAAAAAGAAGGGGTGCGATGCACCAGTCAAACTTGTACTTACGCTCATGTATATAGCCAGCCGCAATCAAAAGTCTAACTGAGCGTGGTTTTAAAGCATACACATTTGTAGAAACACATGTATGTAAAACACTATTACAAACTGGTGCTTTTCACCAGTAGTAAGTCCTTCCACAATTTTTTTTATACTTCTGCATTTAAACACAATTGGAGGTAGAACACCCTCCTACACAGTCCGTTATAATAATATAAGATTTTTTTTTGTGTCTGTGTTTCTTTTTTCTATTGCCGCTTTACTTACTTATGTGCCACTTGTACTACTTAAGGTATAAAATATATTGGAATAACTAAAAATGCTGCATACAATTTTTTTTTCTTATGAGAGAAAAGAGAAGAGAGAGAGAGAGAGAGAGTAGGAATATAGGAGGGAGGCGTAAAGAAAAAAAAGACTCTTTGCTTAAGTGAAAGCTCTCTTGAGGATGCCCCGCTGTTACACTATGTTGTTGCTCAAGGGATAAAGAGGAAAAAGTGAACTGATGTGGAAACTATTGCACATTATGTGGAGACGGGGAATAGAAGAGCACGTATTATTTTGGGCTTTATTCTTTTTTCTCTGTGCAGTTTACGGAGAAAAAGGATTGCATTGCAATGTGTTGTTGAGTTGTACTTAGGTACTTGTTCTACTTCTATATATTATTATTACATACTTATGCTGGTTTGGTTGATAAGCAGCGGTAATGGAGGTACATCGTAGTAGTAGTCGGTAGAGTCTTATAGAGTTTTGTAGTTTGGTTTAAAGAAAATAACATTTTTTTGTACACTTATTTATTCGTAGAGTGGCAAGAAATATTTATGCAGTTTGGTTTATACGATATATATATACACGTTCGTTTTGCTTTCTCTGCTGATATTTTGGTTAAATAGTAATGTATAGAGCACAGTGATGGTGGTGGTGGTGGTATATGTAGTTGTAACAGAAGAGAAAAGTAAAGCATAATCATCATCATAATAATAATAGCAATGATGATGATGAGATGAAAATAAAAAGTATTATGGCGAATTTTCCATTTTTTGCTGTTGCCCTTTCCTTTTCCTCTTCGTCTCTGTCTGTGCGCTCACTCATAATAATCATACCATATCCGCATAATCGTAATAGAGACATTTAAGGATTCTGTTGCGCTTAAAGCTTTTTTCTTTCTTTTTTTTTCCTTGTATTTCTCTTAAGATTACTTTGTATCAGTTCACTTTTTCCTTGCGTCTTGTCTTTACGTTTTTTTGTATATAAAATATGCACAAGCAAAAAAATGTAGTTAGGTATGTATCCAACTAAATAATCTGTATTTATCCGTTAATTTTAAGGAGAAAGGCAACCTCAAAACCTTAATGTATGAAAGCATGCGTAAAATATGTACATTCATACTCCTCTCGTTACTGCTGCTGTAACAAAGTCTTCATAATAACCTACCATTTCTACGTATTTTTTTTGTGTCGCCGAATACAAATTGTCTATTTTCCTATTTAGAGTATTTATGTATGTATGTATGTACCTATGCATGCTTCGTATAATGCATGTGTGAAGTGAGTGGGTGAGATGATATGAAAATATTATAGTATAACGGTTTTCAATAAAAGTATCTTGGTCAAAACTTACGGAACATTTGGTTCAGATAGCCCCTGAAATAAAATGTATTTACAAAAAAAATATATCAGAATCAGACTCAAAGGGTAAAAGGATGTAACAAAGATTGAAGCATGTTTTCAGTTTGCCCCAAGATATATTTCACTTACCACCAATCCCAGCATCCATTTGGGTTCGTTAACAAGGTAGAAACGGTTTGGGGAAACAGGAGAACAATGTTATTCAACTCTGCAACTTCCATATAGCCAGTTTTTGTGGCAAAAATATCGCCAATTTTTTGTCTACAATTTACATTTATTACAAATAACATTAAAATTTGTGCCATCTTTCTTCTACTCTGTACATTGCCGGTAACGCCATTGATTACCTATATTGCTGGCATCCGTGAAATGCAATGTGCAACGCACACTGTACTTGTCCAGATTTGCAGGCACTTGGAACGTACAGGAAGCCTGCAGTATCCATACTAGAGACACTAGGAGGAAAGCTAAAGTATTCCGATTGATCAAACAACTGTAAACTTTCCAGTGCTACGGATGTTGATGGACGAGATAGACCCCCTCCGTGTAGATAATTAAGCATTTCAAAAGCGCCGTGGTAGCCACAATTGTTAATATACCCGTGATTTTCTGAATGGGCATTGCATTCTGCACCGTAATTATCTGTTGGCTGTTCAAAATAATAATAATTTCTTCTCAATAGGCTAATTCGCAATGTTATTCCTGTCACTTGTTTGTTTTGCTACCTGTCCATGTTCCGCAGGAACGCCAAATTCAACGTGAAGAGCAGCGCCATAATGTTGATACATTTGCTGTATATTCTGACCAGAGCCTAAACAAAACCAACTTGGCGTATTACCAACTGCTTATTAAATGTTTGTATTAATTTTAGCATTTTTTTTCGTAAACTACCAGGTAGCACTGTTGAATCTTGGGTGCCATGAAAGATGTAAACTCTTTTCCCGTTAATATTGGATGTTGAATCTATATTTCCAGCAGCTTCAACCGTACTAGCTTCGGTTATCAGCCAAGGGACATTAACAATTGCAGGAGCTTGCATACAGGTAGTCGCAGCAGCTAAGCCTCCGTAACCACACATGTATGGAACTACATATGCACAAAATATAAATCCAGCATTGTAAAACGGATAGTAAATTATATTTCATGCCCGTGCATTCATTTGCTCACCGCCAGCAAACACGCCTGCACCAAGGACTTCGCTGGAGTGGGCAAAGTGAAACTGCGTAGCCATTGCAGCCCCAGAAGAGATGCCAGAAACGCTAATTTTTCCCGTGTCTATATTGAGGGTTGCTAAAAACAAGTGTGGAATTTTTTAAAATTAAAAGTGTGACTGAAAACTCGAGATGTCAAAAATATTGTAGTTTTAAAACGACTAAACGACAACGTACGGAGTGAAATGGTCTGTGCGCATTGTTCTTGTATTAGTGTGGAAATCAGGAGTAAAGTGAACAAAACCCATTTTAACGAAAATTGGCTTTGATTTCTGCGGATGTGTTCCTTAACAATCATTTTTTACTATTTAAGGCTGCAGGGTTACGTATATAAATAAAAAGTCAAAATAATTTCTAAATAACAGCTTGATTGAATCTTTTTAACGAAAGATTTTCTCCAATAATATACTCTCATGTACTATTAGGTATGTTGTCCTACAACAAATTTAATGTTGCTTAATTTATGTTAACTTAATTATTGCAAAAAACATTTTTTGTTTGATGATCGTATCTTTACAAAAGCATGATGGTAATCACAAATGCTGATAATAAAAATTGACATTTACAAAGTAGTGGGCATGATTCGATTAAGTATATTTTAAACAAAACTGGCTTCGGGCGCGTCAATCAACCAGAGCTTTTCATATCAGGTGTCAGGGTACGTACTTGCTACACGCATATAATACACAGTTCAGTGACCAAACAAAACTTATCGACACCTGCAAGTACTCATTATTATCATCAATTACTGGTGTATATGCCATTATGGACAGGTAGACAATAAATGATATCCTATCGAAAACTCTTAAATTACAACCACATGACGTATCTCAAATTTTTATTAAATTGACAGAGAATAACATGTATTACTCGGCAAAGTTCCCAGAAAACAACAAAATAACTATCTGAATACTTGCAACAGGGCTTATTATGAGTTTTATTTCATCCAACAAGTTTTTCACTTTATACACAATTGCTACGTTCTCCATCAAGGTGCTTTATTGCTAATATAAAAATATTGATTTAGATTATAAGTTTCTCAATTTTTAGCCAAACAAACTTTGGTTTTGAGCTATTAAATAAATTTTATGATCTATTGTTCGTTTGGAGACTGTTTCCAGACTCAGACTGCTACACGCTACACATTTCCAATATAAATGATTTTGATATACATATCGAATGACACAAACAACAGCATACTTAAGTTAATAGTGCACCAATTCTTCTCTTCATACTAGTATGTAATGTTCAATGTATGCCTTTTTGATTTAATACAGATCTCTAGTCTCATTTACATATCTGGTATTTTATATTGATCTGTAACATATATAAAAATAAATACTGTCAGTCAAAAACTGCGTCAAATAAAAACACACAAGACCCTACAAGTCTACATAGCAGTAACTGAATTCAATACAGTAATGTTAGTAAACATATAAAGAGTTGGCATTTCAAAAATACAAATTGTAGTAATAAATATAGAAGGATCATGATGATATAGAAGGACTTACAATTGAAAATTCAGTAGTAAATGACTAACTAATAAATAAAAACGATTACATAGGTACATATAAATTAGCAGATAAGATATCGAACAAAAAGTTGATGCATTGGGTTTTCTTTCGTTTTAACGATAATGAATACATTTTTTTCGAACATCAAGTAGTGCTTACAAACACTGTTTTAAATCGATTGGGCTCAAATAGTGTGATATTTTGTTGAAAAAAATTTAGGAAGTACTGCCTTCTGTTGTTGTCCGTCGTCGGTTCTGTAGATGAATATTAACCAATGAATAAAGATTGAAATTATTTTCTGTAACTAGATATTTCTTGAATATCGACATTTTTAATTTTAAAATTTTTTTTTCAAAATCGTACCTCTAAAAGTCTTCTAAGCTCTAACATGGCAGCGCCCGAACGGGATTTCTCCTGCTCTAACTGAGAATGAACTTGTCTCAGTTCTTCATTCAAATCGGTGTTACGCTTTGGTCATATTTTCTAGCTCATAAATAAGCTTTGCCTTATCCTTAACTAAAATTCAACATAAAATGAGCAGATTAGTAACCAAGTCATGAGTAGCAGTACTTGCATCTCACAAAACTTTGTATTTGCACTAGTATTTATATCTTACCGTCTTGAGCAGCGTGAAGATAAGCATTGATAGTTTTGACACGTTCTTTATACAAATTAACCTCGCCCTTCAAGTGCAAGTTTTCTTCTGTTAATCGATCGATGATCAGATCTTTTTCGTCTGCAGGACTAGCAGGCACAGCAGAAGAAGTTACTTGAACTGACGTGGTAGGTCTCTTTAATTTGTTCATAAATAATTCACGTGAGCAATAATTCATGATAATGTGACAGAGATCATGAAATTACAAGAAACATGCTGATACCATGGGTGGAGGAGGCTGACGACTCATTAGCAGCTGTCGTTCAATAGCCTTCTGCCGTTCGCGTTCTATCTCCAGCTTTGCTTCCATCCTAAACCTTTCAACGAGCTCTTCATCAGTTTCGTTGGGTTGTTGCACTTGATAACTCTGAGCTCCAAACAGTGAGGGTTGACCTAACAAGCTGCCATTCACCGAGTAGCTAGGAGTATTCGACGACACATTCTGTGGTAACAATTTAAAGTTTTTAAAATTCAAGTCCTTTACCATTCATAGAAGAATTGAACTCCTATAGCGTAAACCGGATTTACCTCAGTTAACCTTGCGTTAAATTCATTTAATGGAACTGCCACAGGTTTCTTCTTCTTCCCTTTGCCAGGTGGTTTGTTTTTCAATTCGGTTTCAAATTCCAGCTTGGACTGGAGTAAGGCAGTTTGTAAATCAGTAGCATAAGTTTCGTCCGCAAACTGAAATGTACAAAGACATATTATTTGCTACTGCTACATCTTTCCGCGTTATTTCAACTATCATATAATAATAATTTTTCTACGGTACATCAGTATCGCGTTTCTGCCACTGTTCCCATTGTTCCTTGGAAATGCCTTTTGG
>JAHZMT010003387.1:0-10859 GCA_027743785.1 Sinhomidia bicolor
CAAATGTCATCATAAGCAAGAAATCGGTCGACTCCATGCACAACTCCGTTACTTGCTGGAATGTCAGAGCGAAGTACTCGGCCCAATCCTACTTCACGTAGACGATCTATGAAAATAGATAGGATTTTATAAATATATAGTTTGTTACTGCACACTAGAAAAATTGAATACTTAGCACTCTGTATACCATTTCTAACGCCAATAAGGAGCTCTCTTTCCGACGCCGTAGTTAGCTCTTGTCCGTCCTTTAATGAAGGGCTAAAGTAAGTGCCTAGCACCACATGTTGGAGCAGCATTGCCTGTGCATTTTTATATTCTGTACGTAAATTTAAAGTACATTTTAAAAAAACATTTCGGTTTTCATATCCAGAAATTATTATATGCACTTATGTAATACATATTTATTTATTGTTCATATGTGTAATAAAAATGTTACCTGTAGAGTTGGGGCTATTTGTACTTTCCAAAATATTTTTTACTCGTGAAGGCATCAGATCAAAAGCATCATTGGTGGGTGCAAATAGAGTGATTGGATTGCCTACATATTAAATTTTTTAACAAGTTACATCAAAGTAGTCATTACATCCTTCTTTAATTCTTAATCGTCTATATTTAATTGTTTTTTGTTGCTTTTTTATAAAACAAATGAGAGATGTAGATGAGCACAGAAAGGAAATAATAAAACTAACCGAATTTTATACATATACATATATGTACACAAACTTAAAACACTACGTTTGAGCTTTTAATTTCATCCTGCATTATATTTTAGGCCTTACTCAAAATAGGTTTCAAACGCAATTACGCAACATGGACACTTTTCAATCATGATTCTGAACGCTATTTTACGTCAAACGTGTCTAGGTATATCAATTTTCAAAAAATCTAAACTCTTATCAAAGGGTCACGTTAGACACATTTTTCCTAAATTAAAATTGAGTATAGCTTTCAGAAATTACTATAAAATATGCAAATTTTTCACCCTTGGAGGCATTTATTTAACTTTTTAAATACCATACGTACTTGGATTTTTCAGCTCTGTATCCAATCCTGCTTTAAGGACATAATCCCGGAACTTGCTGAAGGAAGTGCAATTGTCAAGCACATCAAAAACATTTCCAACCGGAACAGGAAACAGAGTATCGCCAATAACGTGAACAACTCCGTTACTGGCAATGGCATCCGGAACAGTTATTGTGACATGGTTAACGGTAGGTTTCTTCAAAAAGACAAGAGTTGTATGTTTTTAAACGGTGTAAGATGCAATTTAGATAGCATGAAAAACAAGTACGTAAAGCATTATTCTTTTTGTTGTACCCTGTCAGCATATAGTCGAATCGTAACTGGTTTGCCATGCAGCAGAGTTGGTATTCTCAACTCATTCTTCATATCTTTTGAAGTGATCTTGTCCACTGTGATATGATAAACGAGCATCTGAGCCAAAGTTTCAGAGTCAGCAAGAAGCTTCCTCTGAGCCCACTTTGGCAACCTGTCAATTGCATCATCCGTAGGCGCAAAAACGGTGTAGGGGCCACTTCCTGCAAAATAAAAAGATTAAGCTTGATAGAGTCTTATCATCTTTTACGATAAACTAAGCATTTTCCCAAATTCAAAACTGAACAAATTCATAAAATACCTTGTAATGCCGAGCCTAGTTGCGTTTGCTGGATGAGCTGCAAGAATGTGGTTGCACGAAGCTCTTTCAACACGTCAATAATTGTTGTCCTTCGAGGATGGTTAATTGACGATGCTGACGGATCGCTTACCTGTGCACCAAAAACAATCACATTAAAACAATGCACAACGAAATATGTAATGCCAATGTATTTTCTTTACTGTGGTCATTATATTTAGTGTGTCGCAACTTGCCCCAACATATCCCATATACAAAAAACAAGTGCCTTTTCTACACAATATACTATTCAGTAATTTAGTAATACTAAATTAGTATTAATATATTTACCGTTTCTTGAACTCTCTTTTTCGAAAAATTATTTCCAAAATCTGAATTTGCCAAATTTCCAAATAACTGAGGTTGACATTGGCACAACGATAAATACAGAACTAGGAGCAGCTCCACTAAACTTAATGATTTTAAAATGAGCATTTCGGCAGTCGGAGTACTTTTGGCACGTCAATTTAATGCGACGTTTAAAAAAGTAACTGTCAACAATCGCGTTTACCAAAAACGTTCAACTTGAAACCTTTAGTCACAAGATAGTTACGTAACGAATCTGACGAAAATATTCCCACGCTTCAAACTTTTTATTATGCACTTTTTTTAGCTGTAAGTCTCACTCTTTATGAAGCAGTTTAAAAGCCAAGATAATTTGCAAGCTGTATCTTTCAAATTATTTTTTTCAGAGGCAAAGCACAGGACGATTGATGACGGCTTTTCTGAATGGGTAGAGATTGCAGCAGAGGAGGGCATTAACAAACAACTCTTGAAAAAGCTGGTTTCTTCGTCATGTAAATTAGTATGGTAGAAACGTTGTGATGTGGTCAGCTACACACTTCCAGTCATACTGAAGAGTCTGTTCACCTCTTTCTTACGAGATGAGGAATAATGATTGAGGAGGTGCACTCACACTCAACAATGAACATCTTCTTTCTTCTTCCCTTCTTCTTTTCGTACCTGTTTACATTTTTCTTCGCAGAACAGTAACAATTATATAACATTATGCTAACTTGCTAGTTTAGTGGTATGATTATTGTTACAACTTTTGCTACAGCAATCAAGAATCCCCTCCATTGTCAGCAGGAGCAGCAGCAGCATTTCAATCAAAATTTAAGAAGGCTAGCTTTGACTTCTTCGTAGCATTAAAACATATTATCATCGTAAGGAGGATTATTTCTGTATTGTTGTAATAAATGTGCATGTAAGCATATGCATTTATCTTTTTATCCCATGTTATATTAATATTAACAATATCATTGTTACAACTGATGCGACGATGCCGTTCTTTTTTTCATTTATTCCGCAGAAGAAGCAAACAGCTATGCCACATTGCATATACAACAAGAATACTTTCATCGTGTCTATTCTGTTTTTATCAACGCTATTTATCATCATTAAATATTATCATCGTCATTCATTTTATCATCAGCATCTGTATGCTGCACAGCTTAAGTAGGCAATTATATACGAAACTTCAATTCAAGCTGCATTCAAAAGATTTCACAGCAAAAATAAGCAAAGGGTTTGAGTATTAATATTTTAAAAAGAAACAACATAAAAAACTCTCGAACTTAACTATAATGTCTATAATCTCTGGCTATACACAATTCTATCAGTTTGCATGCATGGTCAAGGCTTATTTCGTTTTTGATTTTTGTCTGCAAGGTGTCTGTCTATCTTATATACTCGGCAACCTGACTGAACATCAATTTCTATTTTCATTTCTTTAGTGAAGAATAAGGAATAAATATGATGATGATGATTATGACCGTTGCTCGTGAATGAACAAAAGAAAAGTTGCTGCCTACGAACATATCATCAAAGGAAAATCTTTACCACGATAATCATTACAACGATAATACATTATTTACCGGGCGGTGGAACGATTTTCTATCAGTTTTATTTTTTATCTTGAATTTTATGAAGGTTATTTTAATGGAATTCGTGTGAATTAATAATTATTTTGGAGGAGGGAAGAAGGGGTGAAGCCTTTATATGTTCTTATAAAATGTGTGTCGATTCCATTATGAAGATATATCATAGAAAAGGTGAAGGGAGAACTGTTATATCGTAGTAAATGTTTTTATTCCTGAGAATATGAAATGTCTAAAGAAAGAGAGAGAGAGATGCAGATGATATAAGTTTTTGAGGTTGAAATAGAGTTGGGGCGATGTGAAACGTCGATTGATTAAAATTCTATTTTATGCACAAGGAATGGGATGAGTAGACCATTAGGTTAGTAATTGCTAAATAATAATATGTAATTTGTGTCTCTTGAACTGTGTCTCTTTGTACCAAAAACATACTAACTAGCTATTTTTGAAAATTTGAACATCTAATGAATGCTCCATTATTTGCACGTTTTCACAGCAGTCAACAACATACTAAAATTTTAATTAGAGGCAGCTATCAAAATAATAAGATTGAATGGTGAAGGGCTGTTTGCACACTTCTTATACTCCACTCTCCAACAGATAATGATACCTATTTAGGACCAAGCGATTTGCAGTACTTTTTGATTATTTTAAACGCATCTTTTGCATTTTGATAAGTTAAAATCATATGAAAATAATAGATAGCAACATATGTGGGTTTTGCTTATTTTCATACGTGTGCTTATATCAATATTGTGCTTGCTGTTACGCTTAACATACACATGTTTAGACATAATTTAGAAATCGACAAACAAAAACAATTCTGATGAGTAGGTTGATGTTAGAGATTTCAATAAAATGAGCACCTTCGTGCCTTTGATAATTTCAAAAAAATGTGAATGTATTTAGACCGGCAAGCGCATAAGCAGCACTCGACTACGAAGGATCGGATATTACAGCGAAAAATTAGACTATCTGTCCACACAATACAACATAAACGGGTAAAAGTAAACCATATATAATACATATATATACAATCTACATTTGTGTATAACGAGTATTTACTTCCTGAACTCGATCAGATCGTGATAATAATGTGCTGAACTGAACACTATACACTCCGATTATGATTCATCTAAGTACTGATTTTATTTGGTGCAAAATGCAAACCCATGATGGGGATGAAATACTACTTGTCGCTTGTCATACTTCATCCTTTTTTATGACATTTTTATTATTGCGATCATGGTTGCGGCTGATGATGGATGACTAAATGGCTACAATACAATGAGTGCATCGTGAGGAAAATATGACGGGTGAATTAACATTGTTGGTGATGTAAAAGTAATTTTTGTATATTTCACTCTAGCTCTAATAAAATCTTTTCATACAGGATAAACACGTTATGTTATTTCCTTGATCAGATACTTTGGTCTTTTACATTTTTTTACATGTAGTTAAGATATGTACTTGGGTATGTATGTAGTATGCTATGTGGCACGAACGAGATATTTTCCTAACAAAAGTTTACGTAATCCCTAGATATTCTTTATTCCTCATGTTTCTCATTATTGATAAATTAAAATAAATAACTTTCTAACTGTTGCTTACATATTTGAAAGGAATCACAAAACTGAATTATAGACATCTTCTAATTTTATTGTTTTGTACAAAAATTAAATTATTTTTGTTGTTGCAGTAGTAGAAATAAAGTAACTGTACTCGTGCTTTTAGGCACCCTTCTAAACTTATCCATTTCAGTAATGACCTAAAATGGTAAAGGTGAAAATTTCAAGAATAGTACAAATATATGATTTGTTAATGAAATTCATTACTACATATTTACGCTTTTTGAAATTATTTTACAAGAACACTCCCAGGGAACTTTTACAGTTTTACAACAGCAATAATGTTTTGTTTTCAAAAGCTTTCGTTTTCAACATTTTTGATTTGGAAAATGTTTTAACCAAAAAGAGCAGCCATTATGCACGAAAGATTTTTAAATAATATTATATGAATTTGAAATGTGTGCTACCAGCGACAAAATATTTCTGATACGTGATGTGATACTTACAAACAAGAAAGTTGTAAAATCCTTTTTTTATTTGCCTTTTTTACAATCCCATTATTCTTTTGTATTATCATCCTCCTGTAACATTATCACAGACAGAACTGTCCAAAACTAACGGTTCACTGTAAAGACCTCGACAAAGTTTCTAACAAAATTCATAAAAGACAAACTCGTGCCGAGCTCATAACAGCGTCAACCAACTTTACTGCTTGCTTGCTGCTGGCTGCTACTTACGCTATAATATGCATAGGCAATAATAGGTACATGTATGTATTTAATTTACTATGTTACTATTGTCTTGTTGGTGTATTACTTTGCTTACATTTTGTAACGTTGAAAAGAAAATCGGATGTATACATATTATCCCAACTGGGATGAAATCTTTATGAACAACTAGCACGTTTTGAAACTTTACACGCTGTGTACATATTAGCCATATTATTACATTAGCCATTTAACGTTGCTTGTTTTTAAAAACGTTCATTCATACTTTATATTGCATTTCATTTGTTGTTCAGCCAGTAATCAGTAGGTTTTCTTATCATTGATGCAAAAGTAACAGCACTGAAAGATAAATAATGACTTATAGAATACCTAGATAGATTTAAGAGAAATAGTGAACAAATGCAAAGAAAACCGTAGAAGATACCATCCCATCATATATATGCAGTACTAAAGATTTTGCATCGAACAAGTTGATTGAACAAAGGAGACAATTTGAGCTTCGAGAAAAACTGTAAACACAAGTTTTTGCTGTTATCAAAATGGAATATCATGTAACTAATTGATGGGAATAAAGAAATAAAAGCTGTTTTGAGTATAGCTCGTACAAACAAACTTAACTAATAGAATGTGCATAGAAATATATTATTGAAAAATGACTGGTAATACGAAGAAGACAGATAAAAAAGTGTGTTTGTAAGTATGTAATAAAAAGTACTGATAACAAATTTTCATTCAGTTCATTATTTACATTATTTATGTAAACAATTTGATTGACATAGTTCCAAAAAATACTGCAAAAATGATCCTGTCTCTCTTGAAACGTTTTTTACGTTTTTATTTGGGTGTATTTTGATGTGACATATCATAATTTTTATTTTATGTTTAAGTGGTATTACATATTTCAGTTTAGGTATTTAAGGCTAGGCTAGACGTTACGATTTGCTTATATAACGATGCATTAAATTTGTTGCGCAATTAACTTCAATTTTATAACTGCTGTTATCTTTCTAAATACTGCTGTCAATTTAAAAATCGTAATGATTGGTTTTATAACGACTTTATCATTCCATTAAAACAGTATTTTTTTCCTGTTGACACATCATTGAAATCCTTCCTCATCTGGTTCAGATACAACTTAAGTCAACAATTCGAAACTATTTTGCAGCTCGATTGTAAGCAAAAATGTTGAACATTCATTTGCAATTTGATTATATTTTGCAAGTTGGTTACTGCTTTAATTATGCTAAAAACAGTTACATGCACATTTTATTCAATTTTATCCGTAAACTTAAAAGCAAAGAGAAAAGAAAGAATTTTGAACATAGGGGCGACTAAATACATAACAATTGAGGAATAAATTTGTGTAGTAGTTTTCTTTGAAGACATTTCTATGAGAGAAAACTACTGTATGTATCAACAAGCTAAAAAAAATCCCAGAACCATTATGAAAGTCTGTAGTACTTGTAGTTGCAAAACGTTGACTTGATTATCGCAAATAAAATTATCCAGTCTAGTAAGCATAAATATTGTATTATGAACGGTGGCAAAACGCATAACGTGAAAACGTTCCCAGTCGACATATTTAATTTAGAGTTGACAATTTATTGATACGTACATAAGCCAAACCCCTTTTTCAGTAATGAAAAACCACAAACTTTGTTCAAATCTGCAGAGTCCTACAATGTTTTTGTGTGTGAATCTGCCACTACAATGTAATGAAATTGCCTTGTACTTGTTAAAACTTTTGCAAAGTTGGAATCATTTAGGTTTCATCATAGCTTTCATCATCTCCTTTCTTGAGTCAATCATCAACGGGAATCTACCCCAGCTTCTTATGTTCTATATATGATATTTATATTTTATTAATTTCAACATCTGGCTGTGATGCAGGCAGACTGTGAGTACAATACAGAATGGAAGCAACAAGTTTCCATATTGCAGCTTAATATTTCTTCCAAAAAAAGAAGAAGCAGTCTTGATGATAGGGTTGGTGTAAGAGGGAGAATGCACTCATGCAGAAAATTTCAATTTTGCTCAAAAACTTGGATTTATCAGCAAATGACACTCGCGTCTTTTCCAAACAACAAGAGAGCAAAACCACGCCGAACCTACGTTCAAACTGGAGTATATAATAAAAATTCCATATTGCGTGGCATAAATATGTCCAATGTCTATGTTTCTATGCTCAGAATTTTCTTTTGGAAAAACTGTAAAGCTGGAACATAATAAAATGAATGTATGTACGTGTATTATAAGCATTGTAACTCTGTAAACCTCAGTATAACCAAATCACCAACACCAAGTGAGCAAGCAAACCAAGAAACCTTTCTTGACAAAACTGTAAGATTTTTAGCTCCATTTAAAATTGACATTGTCTGGCTACTAGGCTCTAGGTTTTAGGCTTAGGGCTGTGTTGAGTGCATTCACTAATAATGTTTCAAAATAATTCCCTTCCACCAATAATGAAACAGAGAAAGTGTCAGTAGACTCCAAAAGTCCAGAACAAGTCTTGGTTAATATGATCCACTTGAAAGAAATGATATAATGTTGATGCCAAGTTATAAACAAGCCAATATCTCGTGCACATTTTGGGCTAGTGTCAGGTCTTGCTGGAAGGAGAGTTTCTTGCTTGGAAGATGACAAGCGAATTTGCTGCCGTTTCTTGCTGTATGCTTAGCGCTTACTAGTGAAATTACATTATCATTTCACTTTTGAGCGTGTAATTGCTTTTTTTCTTCTTGTTGCAAGCCTCAAAGAGAATAGTTGTTCAGTTTGGAGAAAATTCGTCCTCCTTAAACCGCAGAGCTCCAGCCATGTAACAATAATAGCATTTCTCGTAGAACAAGCTAGAATAAAAATTCAGCGCTGGAAAAGCCAGTAACACTTTGCAATTGTCTTCAGGTAGTGTTTGCTGCTGGAGTGAACATTTTTATAACTTACATTTATTGAAAAAGGACATTTTCCTCTTTAAATATAACGTTGGCTGGAGGTTGCGTTGTATGTGAATAAACAAAGCTTTTTGTGCATTTTCGACTGAATGGGCTTTTCGTCAACATTGCACATTTTTGTGAGCGTCCTTTGTGACAATTTACTATTGACCGTTGTTGGTTAGTTGTATAAATTATAAGACTAACAATTCCTCAACCGTTTATACTAAATCACATTTTTGGATAGTAATTTATAAATTGAAAATGTTATTGCATATTTTTAGTTCCTATTCTTCCGGAACTCTTGAGAAATTCTGGAAATGATTTGGAAGTTAAGGTGTACTATGGTCAACATTTTCCTACTGCCACCTATAAAAGTCACAACGGCACACTTTTAAATGGAACATCTTCAATAGCAGACGCTGAAACCGTGAATCCTGCCAGTGTACACCAGAATGACAGATCAGGGGAGCTTGCCAGAGACTGTCTACGACGTCTTTTTCATCTTCACATGCTGCATGAAAATTCACAGTTGGGATTACTTTTTTCTACCAAGGTCAGCAGTATACTTAAAAATAAAATAATACTACTCAAACGCAGTTATAACCCAAATTGAGATTATCGGCTTCAGGAGACATTCTCTTCAAACAAAGTCGTGATCAGTAAATTGTGTCAAAAAGTTGCGATATTGTGCCACTCAAATTGTATTGAAATGATTTCTGATTGGAGGTGAAAAGTGTACGATCAAATTGTAATGAATGAAGTTGTGAAAGGGATTTTTGTAATTGTCTGTAGTTGCAATCAGTTGAAGATTCATTCTGAATAGAGTTTCAAAAGAGGCATTCTAATTTTATTGTTGATTTTTTATTTACAATAATTATTAAAAATCAAGCGATATAACCGCTACGCTGATTCTGTAATGGAATAATTCTTTTCAGGCATTGGTTCAACTAATTGCAAATCCTTTGGTGGGTAGCCTAACCTTTAAAATTGGCTATAAGATTCCATTATGCATAGGCAATTTTATTCTCTTAGTGTGCAGTTTGGGTAAGAACAAGATGATTTTTTAATATTATACTATGATTATGACTATGACGCATCATTTGCTAGTCTTTTGTGAAATAAAATACATAATAGTAATAGACATTCTCTTTTTGCAGTTTTTGCTTTTGCCAACTCCTATGGCTTATTTGTAGTGGGCCGCAGTCTTCATGGTTTTGCATCCTCTCTAATTAGCGTATCAGGGATGGCACTTGTTGCTGAGGCTCATCCAGTCGACCGGGATCGAACACGTTTTTTGGGACGTGTAATGGGGGCTGCTGCCCTGGGTGTACTAATCGGTTACTTTTCAAAAATAAATTTTCTTTTCATGCTATTTTGTACATATTTGGATTCTTTAATTTTTTAAGAATTAATATTAACTATTATTAGGTTATCCATTCGGTGGGATCACATATGCTCTTTTTGGAAAGTTGGTGCCATTTATGGTCATCGCAATTATTTCGGCCGTAAATGCTGGTAATGATGAGATTATGAAATGTTGTGCAGAATGATTTTAATAAGAAATTAATATATAGTTTACATTTAAAAGCTTTTCAGGTTACTAAAATACACAAATGTGACCTGATAAAAGCATTCCATCCCATTACTGAGGAACATACCCAACTGTTGGATAACGATCAGCAACGGAAGGCAATAGGAATGCCAACAACTATTTGGTCTCTTTTCAAGGACAAATCCATAAGAGTCATTTCCGTTGCTGTTTGGCTATCAACAACGGCAATGTCCGTGCTAGAACCAACTCTGCCTGTTTGGTTGATGGAAAATATGAACCCTCCTGTAAGTTTACATATTATATATATTTCGGTGTCTCGAAAATGTTACCGGTAATTAAAAGATCCATAATATTCCAAAATTTATAATACTTTTTTTAGAAATGGCAGTTAGGCCTAGTATTTGTACCGGACAGTCTTGGTTATTTTGTGGGCACCAACTTTTTCGGAGAGATATCCTTACGGTTTGGGCGAATGTATATGTCCATAATATCTTTGGCGTCAATAGGAATTTCTTGCTTTTTTGTTAGT
>JAHZMT010003388.1:0-13410 GCA_027743785.1 Sinhomidia bicolor
TATTTATGAAATACATGAAATGCAATTGTATCAAACCCGGGCCGGGCAAGCCCACGCTACGGTACTGGGAAAGTGCTGCATCGACGGCTTCACCTGCAAAATACTCGCCCAATCACATCTACCCTTGGATTCCTCATATTCATATTTGGAGCATCAGGTTCATTCGCTGTCATATTTATAGTCATTGGTGGCACAATTACCGACTACGACGTGCACTACTGGCTGTTTGAATTATTTCTGCCAAATCCAATGTACAGATCAACAGGTATTATTTTCTGCTCTCTGATTGTCCGTCTACTGATAGTTTTTGCGGCCACTTTGGAGAACTACCGAATTCTTTTTGCCGTTATCACTCTGATATTGATATTCAATGAAAGTTGCATTAACATTTTCTCTGCTCTATGCAGAGAACGCCGGTTCGAAAACTTTAAATTAGTTTACCGCCAAATGCAAGTTATCTTCCTTTCACCACATTCTTTTTTAACTTGGATAATTTATGCAGGCTTTTTTGCACTGTTTTGGATTCTCGTTGCCGCCATGTGGATTGTAGTGAAAGGTGCTGCCAACGGAAACTTTAGTGGAGCTATTTACTTCCCGATGATATGTGGGGCCGTTATGTTGACATTTATTCAGCTCATTTTGCTATCTGCGTTAAAACAGTTTCATAATAATTCAGTAAGCGCAGAAAATCTTCAGGTTCGTCGGCTTAATAACTGGAAGCAACCTGTTAAAAGTAGGGCGACAAAAATTAATTTGAGGGAGGCCAGAAGCATGCGCCACTTGCACTGGAGTTATGGAACCTTTGCAAAAATCAATATCAAATTTTCAGTGGAGTACTTTGATCTGATTCTGACAAGAATCACAGACGCGATTTTGATTGTAGATTATTAAGATAAAGATAGCTGTGGCGTGAAAGGATTGCATATACATAAGTTAAGTTAGTAGTACACAAACTTACCTTACAGTTAAAGTTTAGTGTTACGAGTATACGTTTCAGGTAATATTTAGGTTAATATTAAGTTTTAAGCTAAAACTGACTTGGGATCGATAAGTTCTAGTTCAGCTTCAAATAAGTTGTAGATCAGCTTTGCATAAGTTATTCATCAGCATTGCATAAATTATAGATCAGCTTTATATAAGTTATATATATGAGCCTGTCATAAGTTATAGAAAGCCTTTTGATAAGCCATAAGTAGGCTTTCGATAAGTTACAGATAAGCTATGTGCAAACTTTCAATATGCCCCTGATAACTTCTCAATAAGCTATAGATAATGCGCAAAGTATAAACTATCGATATGTACTAGATAAGCTTTCAGAAATCAGTGCATCAAACTTTGTTTTGAATCATGTCGGTATCGTTCTTATGACCAAATGTCCGTTTTTTGGGAGGAATATCACTCCGTTGGCCAGTGCCAAGGAAGAAATGTGGGTGCGGGGTATTTGTTTTAGTAGGTCCCGACGGAATACAACGCTTGGTAAGTTTGGTGTTATATGCTGGATTAATAAATATGTTTTTCAATAAATGAGTATACCTACCTTATTTACTTTCAGTTGTATGGTATTGGAGAAATATAAAATAAATTTTCATGTTTAATGCTGTAGCAAATCTAGGTTACGGTATTTTTCTTTGAATATTCAGTATTAGTTGTTGCAGTAGAATGACTCAGCAAAATTGTAACGCTGAATATTGCATTTGCATAGTTTCTCCATAATTAACATTAAGACGTGCATCTATTATTATTTTTGCTTCATTGGAAAGCTTTTGAAATTGAAATCGTAAATGTACTTATTGATTTTGTCGAATTACATATTATGTCAAAATATGCAAATTAGGAGGCTCTGCAAATATTATGAAATGGGCGGTTTTATGAATGGTTTTAACTTTCTGTTAGCATTAAAATCTTATTAAAACAACAAATGGACAAAAAGTTTGAAAGGTCGTTTTCTACTGTAAAATTTAAATTCGTGGCCTTGAAATTTTTTTAATTTTTCAATTGAAACAGGCAGTCTCACTAAGCTTATAGTTTCAATGTTGTCAAAATATGACCACGGAAGGGAAATGCATATACTTAGTATAAGGTCGTTATAACCCAACATTTTGCAGGGTCACTTTCATAAAAACAGTTTATAATATAACTACCGGAAATTCTAAGTACATGTTCAAAAAGATTACAGTTGGGAATTTAAAGAGATTACGGTTTCCTGACGTCATAATTGTGCAGCTACTGTCCAACCACCTAATTTTTGCATTATACATATGTACATTTTATGTGCAACAGTTTATTGCGAGTATATGAACGACTTGTTAAAAATTTCGTAGTTTGCATTCTACAAATAACAAGAACGGTGTTTACGTTCTGGTTAAGTAGACCTTTTTAAATTGTTGGCAGTGACTAAACTTGCAGCTCATTGTTATAAATCAATAGGGTAAATATATTTCTTGAGAGTACCACCATTAAAACAATTTTCAAAAATGATTACAGAAGCGCATATACTGGGCATAAACTTACACACAGCCCTGAATTTCTTCATGTACCCGTTTCCCCTACAATGGAACTCTGACTATTCTGCTATTGAATTTCGTCCCATTTACTCAAAGTTTAATACACTACTGTTAGTATTTTCTCTGCTCAGCGGTTTACTCATTCCACTGCTGGGTTCATTCAACATATTCTATTTTGGCTTCTTTCACAAACTTCCCAAATATACACGTGTTCACCTTTTGGCTCATTTTGCCATTTCTGCCATCATTGGTCTTGTTCAGTACATGATGGCATTTTTCTGCGATAACCGAGTCTTTATTTTAGCCTTTTTCAAGGAATGTTTAAATGTGGAGAGACATGTACTTTACAAACTGAATGGACAACACCATGCAAGGCCAAAAAGTTCCACACTTGGATTACTCATTCTTATTTTTGCAGGAATTGGGTCTCTCTCCGTAACAATAATCGCCATTGGCGGTGTTGTATCCGAATATGATGTGTACTACCTGCTGTTTGAAATATTTCTGCCAGCTGCAATGTATCGACCAGTAAGCTTGACTTTCTATTCTCTTTTTATCCGTATGCTGTTAGTGCTGGCTGGTTCGTTTGAAACCCATAGAATTGCTTTTGCCTCATTGACCATAGTTTCCATATTCAACGAAAGCTGCATTAACATTATGTTTTTGCTTTGCAAAGAACGCCGTTTTAAACAATTTAAAATATTTTATCGTCAAATGCAAGTTCTCCTGTCTCCACAAGATCTTCTTGTTTGGATTATATATGCTGGTGCCTTAATATTGTTTTGGGTTCTCGTTGCTCTATTTTGGCTTGTAGTAAAAGGGACCGGAAAAATTTCTGGGGCTCTTTATTTTCCACTTGTGTGCTCTCTCGTTCTGCTGACACTGGTGCAGATGTTTATGCTGTCCGTGTTGAAACAATTTTACGATTTTTCTGTTGGCGCCATAAATTTGCAAGTTCGTCGACTGAAAATTTTGAAGTGTACAGTTAGGAGTAAAGAAAGAAGAATTAATATGAGGGAAGTCAAAAGTATGCGCTACTTGTCATGGTCTTATGGAACCTTTAGAGAGTTCAATGATGAATTTACTGTAGAATATTTTAACCTGATTCTGAATAGAAGTACGGATGCAATTTTGATTTTTGATTTTTAGGAGATTTCTGAAATCAAATATCTGATAATAGTGTTTATAGTTTTGTCATTTGTGAACATGCATTTTTGGAAAAACATTCATATGGCATATACAAAAAATACTCTTTAGAACGACTCTATGTTGATTATTTGGTGTCTATATTGTATTGTATGAATCAAGTAGCTGAAAAATTTAATAAATTACTGTAACTAAAATATTTGTTGAATTCATTTCAAGGCTGAAGAGGTAGATATTTATTTTTAAAACTCGAGCTTTCGATGACTTTCCGTTATCTTTTTCGAGAGTAATAACACAAATAAACTAAAATATTATGTAGAATCTAATTGCTTTTGAGTAAATTTAAAAAATCGGTATATTGTATGTTTTGAACTTATCAGTCATCAGTTTTTTGGTCATTTTGTTTTCTGGGATATAAATTTTGAGATTGTGTACTGCAATCACGATTCCGACGAGTCCCAATTGAAAAAAAATCATTCTACATGTGATACTTTTATATTTGATCACTAAATATATTTTGAATAGTCATAATAAATCATACATATACTTATTTTTACGAGCACTCATTTTAGTTAAGTAATAAACCAATTTTAATTGTTACTACTCTTTTTAAATACATTGTGGATTAGTTTCTCAGTCGACTCGACAAGGTCAAATACCATTTGTCATTTATGAAATTCATGAAACGCATCCTTGTACCTTAGTGAAAACATACATATTTTTAAATCTATGCATCGTAAAACCTCCTAAAACAACCTTTTTGAAAGCCGAAAATTGGTTTCACATAAATAGTGTTACTAATATTAACGTTCAGACGTGTTCATTAATGTTTTTTTAGAAAAATTTTGAAAATTAAAATTTTGTCGAATTCCAAAATCCCAAGGCATGCATGTTGATGTTATGCAATCAGTAGTATAACGAAAACCTTCATATTAAATGAAAATTAAATTCTTATTAAAGCACTAGGGAAACATGAAGTCTCATGGTTGCTTTCCGCTACGTTAACGTTTTCGTTCACGGTCGTTTAACTAGTTTATATAGAGCTTATATTATTATCATTTTTTAACTCCAACCATTTGTAAGTTTTCTAAGTATAATTTTACCTTACATTAAATGCAAATTTGTGTTCAATACAGGAGAAAATGTACAAAATGACTCTCTAATAA
Organism: Sinhomidia bicolor; assembly: GCA_027743785.1. NCBI lineage: Eukaryota > Metazoa > Arthropoda > Collembola > Entomobryomorpha > Entomobryidae > Sinhomidia > Sinhomidia bicolor. The sequence goes on from JAHZMT010003388.1 coordinate 4,817, forward strand.
GGTAAGATAAGATTTTATTGTCAGATGAAGCCCTTTGAAATTAGGTACATATAAGCAAGTTATTCCATAAACAGTAGTGTGAGCATACAGCTTCATAGTTATCATAAAACATTATTACTTACAACAAAATCAATACAGTCTAATAATATTAACTTTCTGCGAAAGCCTTTAATTTTAAACTTTAAAAACCTACTTAGTTGCTTCGGAGGCTATGAAAATCCTACTTTCCCTTATTACCTTTATTTCATGTAAATTTTAAAGACCTCGTTTAAGCTGACCTAACGTGTAAGATGCCTACTGGAAAAGCAATATAATATTCCTAATGTAGCATTTGTCTTCACCACTTGTACCACTACTGTTTCATCCACTCCTTCAATTTTGGCAAGTTTTGCACAGCTTTCATTTTCCACTTAACATCCATAGCTTTACAGAGTAAAATATTTTGAATATAGGTATATCCATATATCAAACCATTAGCAAGCATTAATTTCATTGTTCCCAAAAATGATCACGGAAGTGCATATACTTGGCATAAAGCTGCATACAGCCTTAAATTTCTTCATGTACCCATTTCCCCTAGAATGGAACTCTGACTACTCCGCTGTTGAATTTCGCCCAAAGTACTCAAATTTCCATAAACTACTATTTGTTTTCTCTTTGCTCAGTAGTATATGCATACCATTGGCGGCTATGTTTAACGTTTTGTATTTTGGCTTTTTTCACAAAATACCCCAATATACACGTGTTCACCTGCTAGGACATTTTGCTATTTCTGCTTGCTTCGAATTTGTCCTGTACGTACTAGTTTTTTTCTGCAACAACCCAACCATAATGTTAGCCTCCCTAAAAGAAGTACTAAAAATGGAAAAGCGAGTCTTGTTTCAAATAAGTGGACTACAGTCCGTAAAAGCAAAAAATTCAACAATTGGATTTCTTGTTCTCATATTTGCAGCCACGGGGCTGCCGTTGATCTTTGTAGGAGGAGTTGGCTGTGCAGTAACCAAATACGACGCGCTCTACATGATAGTTGAAATGTTTCATCCAAATCACATGTATCGACTCACAAGCACTACTTTGTTTTCTCTCCTTGCTCGTGTCTTGTTTTCAATTACTGGATGCTTTGATGTCCTTCGAATTAGTTTTGTCGCTTTCACTGTAATTGCTGTATTCACAGAAAGCTGTAGTAACGTAATGTCTTTGCTCTGTAGAGAACGTCGTTTTGAACAATTTCAAACAGTGTATCATCAAATGCATGTTCTCATAACTTTAAAATATATTGTTGTTTGGGAAATGTACGCCGGTTGTGTTACATTGTTTTGGGTACTTGTTGCTTGTCAGTGGATGGTGGTAAAAGGTGCTGGAAAAATTGATGGGATTTTTTATATTTCACTTGAGGTCTGTCTCGTACTATTAACTTTGCTACAGATCTTTGTGCTATCTTTAGCAAAACAATTGTACATCACTTCTGCAAGGGCTATAAAGTTTCAAGTTCGACGACTGAACAATTGGAAGCGTCCCATTAAATGCCGGGAGAGAAAAATTTATTTGAGGGATGTCAGAAGTATGCGATACTTGTCCTTGCCGTATGGTACTTTTGCAGAGTTTAACATTGAGTTTTCTGTGGAGTATCTGGACTTGATAATGAAAAGAAGCACTGACGCAATCTTGATATTTGATTATTAAGCTGTAGTCATCGTCATCTAATTAATTTTGTCGTCATGTAATTTGTCAAGATACATTTGTTCAAAAACGTTTCCACAGAATGGCCCAAGCATAGTTTAATTGCAATATATCTTTTATTCTATGGTGCTGAATTGCTTTATTATGACTCCATCTGCATTTTTATATTCTTAAAATAAATACACACATTGTATACGTATGTATATTGTAATACACGTGTATATTCGTAATATAAATTATTGGTAAGTTAAATATAACTGACAAACACAGTCGCGATTCGCGATCGCAATACAGTTATTAAATCCCCACAATATGTTTTTATATATGTACGTGGTATAGTAAAATATACTATATCGTAAATATAACCAGATTATCTGCAATCATTACATTACAATCAATTATTTTAAAGCGTAACCATAAATAATAAACAAAAGTATACTTTTTCTTGGGAAAAATTTGAAACTCAACACGTAGATGTTAAGTTCTCCAATCTCAAGGCAAGCATTGAAAAAAAATTAAAATTGCCGAAAATGGTGCATAACGAAAACATTACTTTTCAACAAGGTTACACGTGAACAGGAAGTCGTAAAGGTTGGTTCCTGCTGAGCTAACATTTAGATTCACGGCCGTTTAACTTTAAATGGTAAAATTTAGAAGTCGCACTATCATTTTATTTTAATTTCCTACCCTTTTGCAATTTTTTAAAATTCATTTCGTCTGTGCAGTGAATGCAAATTTGCATTAAATGCAAAAGAAGATATACAATGTAAGACAAACGAAAACGATATTTAACTACGTGGAAGGATCCTTACTTTTGAATTTTTAAGCACATAATTAGAGTTTTCTAATGTTTTTAAAAAGCTGCTTTCTTACTTTTTGTTATTAATTTCCATTCAATTAGATTTTGATGACCTGGAAATAGCTGGGTTTATGATAAATAGTTACCGGAAAAGTAAAAAAGTGATAATATATTTTTCACTTCAGTACAACTGGTTTTACCGTCCTACATATACCTTCAACTTTGCATTGCTTTAGGCTTTCACTTAACATAAAAAACTTTACAGAGTAAAACACTTTCCAGTCATCCATTGAATTGATAGCAAACTTCACTTTCATTGTTTCCAGAAATGATCACCGAAATGCATATACGCGGTATCAAGGTGCACGCAGCCCTAAATTTCTTCATGTATCCGTTTCCTCTGCAATGGAACCCTGATTACTCTGCTTTTGAATTTCGCATCAAGTACTCAATGCTCAATAGACTACTTTTGGTTTTTTCTTTAATCAATGGTGTCTCAATTCCTTTGGCAGGCATGTTCAACGTTTTGTATTTCGGTTTGTTTCAAAAAATACCCATGTATACACGTGTTCATTTGCTCGTACATTTTGCCCTTTCTGCTTGCGTCGGTCTCGTTTTATACGTATTCGTTTTTTTCTGCCACCACCCAGCTATAATTCTAGCCTGCATTAAGGCGACTCTAAAAATGGAAAAGCGAGTTCTGTTTCAACTAAGTGGACTTCAAAATGTAAGACCGACCACGTCCGCAGTTGGACTTCTTCTTTTCATAGTTGGAGCTACAGGAATGATCTTTGTCGTCGTAGTAGCAACTGGGGGAGCAATCGCTGAACATGACGTGTTTTACATGATATTTGAAATGTTTCTGCCAAATCCAATGTATCGACCATTAAGTGTATATTTCTATTCTCTCATTGCCCGTATTTTGTTGACATTTGCTGGCTCGTTTGAAGTCTACCGAATTGCTTTTGCCGGAATGACCGGGATATCAATATATAACGAAAGCTGCATTAACATTTTGTTAATGCTTTGTAAAGAACGCCGTTTTGAACAATTTAAAATATTTTATCGCCAAATGCAAATTCTCGTGTCTCCAAGATATTTTCTTGTTTGAGGTTCTATATGCGGCTTGCGTTACATTGTTTTGGGTTATCGTTGCTATTCTTTGGATTGTGGTCAAAGGTGCTGGGAAAATTGACGGAGTTTTCTATTTTCCACTTGTAGGCATTCTCGTGCTATTAACGTTTATGCAGTTGTTTATGCTGTCGGTGGTGAAACAATTGTACAACATTTCTGTTCGCGCCACAAATTTACAAGTCCGCCGACTCAACAATTTGAAGCATTTCGTTAAAAGTCGGGAGAGAAAAATTTCTTTGAAGGAAGTCAGAAGTTTGCCATACTTGTGTTGGCCTTATGGAACTTTTGCAGAGTTTAATATTGAGTTTTCCGTAGAGTATCTGGACTTGATAATGAAAAGAGGGACTGACGCAATTTTGATTTTTGATTATTAAGCTTTGATTATTCGAATAATAATTTATGTCGTCGTGTAATTTTTCAAGGTAGATTGGTTAAAAAAGTTTGTATGGAATGACCCAAACAATAGTCTATGTGTAAAATGCTTTTATTATATTGAACTGAATTGCTTTATTATGATTATATCTTCATTGCTTTTTAAAGGATACTTCATTGCATAAAATCGTAATATAAATTATTCATAAGTTCAATTAACTGACAAACATTGTCTCAATGCAATTATTGCTTTACCCCATTATAGATTTTTAGATGTGTATTTGCATTAAATCCTACATTTCAATTGCAACAGTTAAGTATCACATTCTTTGTTACATCATTTATAATTACTCCATTACAATCAATTGTATATCTAAAAACGTAATTATAATTTATGCTCAAATGCCTGCTTTTTACCTTGGAAAACGTTTGAAAATCAAAACTTATATGCCAAATTCTTCAATCTCAAAACAAGCTTTCAAAAAACCTTATCAAAAAAGAAAATTTAAAGAAAGAGCTTGAAATGCTCTATCGATTGGTATGCAGATCATTTTCTAATACCTAAATTTTAAGGACATATCGATTACCAAAAGTTGGCAAGTAGGAAACGGCCACCGTACGTTTAAATATTATGTCATACAATAGAGTTGTAACTGTCACTTTGTCAGAACTTGTTATCTTTTCAAACAAAGATTAAGTTAGAATAAAGATATAGATAAGATAATCATCTGTTATCTTATCTTTTATCTGCCAAGTCTACCACCATTATCTTTTATCTTTATTTTTACATGCAGATTCATCGTCATTAACTATTACCTTAATCCGGTATCTGCTGAAAAAATTTGATTGGCATTTTACTCAAACAATAGCGGATTCTGGGATTAAAATGCATTAGAAACGTACATTTTTGTGCATTTAATTATGAACTATTCCGATTCTATGTAACAAATTGCAAAATTTAAAACAAAATTAGAGATCTTTGCCGATAATCGATTATATTTTATCTTATATTTTATTTGAGCCAAAAATTGAAAATATCTGTTATCTTGTCTTTTATCTGAATTAAAATGAGCAGTAATCAATTATCATTAGAATGTTTAAAATTCCAACCTTTCCACTTAAGCGATTAATATTTTGTTTCACGGGTTTGCAAGCAAACGTTTAATTATTTATGCGGCCTTTAAGCAAATATCATGTTGTTTGACAAGCTTTTAAACAACGTTTTCCTTATTTAACTACATGCTGAACAACTGATCTGCTGCTTTACGAGCTTTTAAGCAATTATCACATTGTTTCACAAGATTTTAAAGCAATATTCGTATTGTTTCTTGACGTTTTTAGCAAATATCCTGTTGTTTCACGAGCTTATAAAGAATTATTCTATGTAGTTTTAAGATGCCTCAATGATGAAAATGTTAGTATTATTAAGATTGTTGAAAAATGCTCTCTGAAAAATGGCAAATTTTCGGAAACTGGTACCTTAACTGCCTTCTTGCAACGTTTGTTCCATCAACTATAAGCGGGAGATTCCTAAAATCTGGGGGCAGTGGTGATAGCTCGTCGTCGTCAAGTCCAATTACGTTTTTAATTAAAACTTTTTTTCTCATTTTTTCCAATTTCCACTTGAACGAGTGGAACATGTTTATGTCCTCCTTTTGTTGTAGCAGTGACCATTCTAGACGCCTTTCCGGAATTGACCTTGTGCGCCATTTTTACTCACGCATTGCTCTTTCAAGTGCGACGTTACCATACCCTTCACGACTTGCCGTTGTGGTCAGCGTAAGCGTGTAGTTTTTGTTGTGGTGGTGGTGGAGGTTTTGGCAGGAATGGCAGATTCATTAGGTATTGAATGTCCTCTTCATAACGCGACAGTAGGAACCTCAAATTTGCATTTTGTTGGTGGGCGTTGTGACTTTTCGTGATACGGTTGCATAAAATAATTCAAATTATAAATATACAGTTATTAAAGAAAACAATCTGAACGTGATGATTTTTCATTCGACGAATCTGAGTACATGGATACACATTTTTTTGAAACACAATTTATTTCTCTTTATTTGTTTTAATTTGAAAGTGATTGCAAAGAGCTGTTGGTAGTAATGATAGCATGAGTAAACATGATACGACTGGTCATCATTCGACAGTGTTTTTTCCAATTTGCGAATTTCCTCCTCTGACTTTCCAAGTAGAGTTTGATAGAAGTTGTTTCCTAAAATTTAACAAAATCACAAGTAGTTGTAGAAAACAATTTTTCGGCATCGTTGTTGTTATTGTTATGAGTAAACAGGTACAGGTTCATAAAACTTTGTAGTTAGAGTTTGCAAAACAATGAGACCTTCCAACTCATTAAGTTTTGCGCAGATGGCTTTAATTTTGGGGGCTAGTGGGCAACCTGGATCACATTCCACATCCGCATTTTTATCAAGCATCCCATTTGCTTGGGATAGTTCCTCCTTCGCATAGGCATTTTCTTCTAATTTGGAGCGCAACTTTTTAGAGCAGCATCACATTTTTTTCTCTAATTTGCCAGTTTCTTTCGAGATTCTAGTACACCTCCGTAGCATATAATTTTGGATTGGGTTGCTTCTTTCGATCTTTCTGGTACACGGAATTTTCTTTTTTCTGCTTTAATTTTTATTTTGCGTGTCGGTGAGTTCAATATTGTTATGGATATGATATGCGTTCGGTGGGGGTGAAATGACAAATGGAGGTTTTAAAAATGGTGCGACATTAGGCTCCACTACAGGTTCAAGTGTAGAAGCAGCAAGATAGTAGTCAGCGCAAGAAGATGCAGAGGTAGAAACAACGGCAGAAACAGCAGCAAAATCAACAGCAGAAACGGGCTCGGCAGCGCGAGACGCTCTGCGAGCGCTTCTTCTTCATTCACCGCTACTACATCTCTTCTACATCGCTTCAATACTAAAAGTTTGGTAAACATCAGTTTTAAGCATTTGAATAATCATGTTATTACGCATTTTTTTGCAATTTTAAGGACAGCTTTTCCTCCACTATTTCAATTTTCTTTTTCTAAATTACCCTCATCTATCAGTCCTTTATGATCCTCATGGTTTTGCATGGATTGATCGTCATAGTGTCTGATGAATTTTAAAAAACATGCTTACATGAATAAATAAAAAGTGAAAAAAATATTTCAATTTACAGTTGGGGAAAAATCATGAAGCTACTAAAAATTAAACGCAATGGCCGCTGCTATTTTGTCCGTTGGATCGTTTTGCCTCATTGCGTTCTATCAACTGCCTAATACCTTAACCTTGTTTTAGTCAGCATATACCGATCAAGATAACTGCCTAAAATGAAAGCTTTATTGCTTCCCACTCAGTCTTTTTTCAAACCACATTTAAACAGGTCATGATCTTTTGTCATATGGTTAGACACCGGATGCATTTTTATACGTGCGCAATGAAAATCGCAATGATGACATAAAGATGAGCATTTTAAAAATTTGAAAATTTATTTACAAATAATCTAGGTTTTACACATGTTTTTTAAATTTTTCTCTTACGGCAAAAAGAATAGCGACAGATAAAAAAGCATCATCTTTCTGCTGCTTCTCTTACACTCTCTCGCAAGCACTCGCAATTTGCGAAATAGACAAGCACTGAAATAAAAAATGTCACGATACCAACGGGATGAAAAAGGAACCATTCACTTACATTTTTCCTTGCGTCTTCAAGAGTCCACTCTCGTTGCTCTCTTGTTGGCTTCCATTCAGTCACTTTCACCGAATCCTTTGAAAGTGTATTTTTACTGATACTGTTCAACGTGGAGTGTGGCGTCTTGCCCTGCTTTCCATTCCCTCTTCTAGTCGGTGAAATTCTACTTTCAACTGTATGAACTTATAAATTAATTGCAAATTGCAAAAAAACTGCAAGATTGGACTTAGTGACAGGTTTTTAATGCGTGGTTTTGAACACTTTGGGTTTGGAAAACTGATGGTTCCCTTCTGAACAAGGATACAGCAATCTGCTACTACTATTTCAGCGTTAGTTATTTTTTTAAAAAACAAGCACAACGCCTGAAGCGCGAGAACACAACTTGCTGCTGATTTCAAATTATCTATGCGACAACAATTCTTTCAACTGTCAATCTCGACGCACAAGCAGGGGACAGGTTGAGTCGTCGGATTGCTTTAAGTGTAATAGAGGAAAGGTAATTTGCATATTGCGGGAAGCAAATTTTTCCTTGTTTACCATCAGCTGGCCACTGTGATGTTCAAGTTTTTCTGTGTCGTTTTCTTACTGTGCGCAAATATTGCACATATAAACGCTCAACGCCAAACAAAAATAGAAGAAAACAACTCTGAAGAAATATATAACTTAATGCAGATTTTTAAACTGTCGACAAGGTACCAACTTTTTCACAAAAATAAACACACCACCACCTTACTTGTCCGACTAAATTCGACACATAAACACCTATACTGTGTAAAAATCCCAGAATACTACAACGGTAGCTGTGAGACGGACAACCAGTCAAAGTCAGTGGTAACGGAGCTGTCGAAGCACTACAAATTCCTCTCGTCAACGAGCACGAGAATGACAGTTGACAAATTTTAACAATTTTTGCACATCTATATAGTATTTATTAT
>JAHZMT010003389.1:0-21873 GCA_027743785.1 Sinhomidia bicolor
TTTCTGTCTGCCGTACTTTCCTCTGTTAACTGTCTGGTTTTCAGGGGAGTAAACAGAGGGGTTATCCGTATTACAAGCTTTTGTTTGCTGTAAAGGGTAGGAAACTAAAATCTCAACTTCTTCTGAAGAAATTGCGCATTGCTGCTGCTGGTGATGTGGTGCATTCCACTCATATTCTTACACTTATTGCCTACCATTACATAAGAAATGGTAACTACAAGACAAGTCGCAGGAAGGTAGACCGACGGGCACAAAGCAACAGCAGAACATCTTCAGTTTAGTAAAGCAAGGGATGGAAATATAAACTCAAGTGAAAGTCTGTGATATGTACGCCACTGTCTCTACTCTACATACAGTCTGGTCAGGTCTCCTTTATCATTGCAACAACATCATTAAAGTTTCTAACAATTACCTTGTACATTTCTCTGTCTGGAAAAAAGTCATGAGCATATACGTATACATATCATATATGGTAAGGTATGTAAGGTAGATAAAATATGTACTGCCCGCACTGACATGACTAATTTTGATATAAAAACTACTATATGTTTATAAAAGTCCTCATTCTTTAAAAAAAAGATTATTTTTTAGTTTCATCCCTGATTGTAATTATGGTAGGATTACAGTTTAAATATAAAATCACTAACCGTTGGGGGTTATATTTCAGTAGCCATTGAACCAAATTTTTACTATTACTACTATTATTGGACTATCTTCATCACACATTTCTGTTTACAATTTTGGCTTGACTTTGAGAGCCTATTTAGTTTTACATATTAGCATGTCTGCAACAGCGCATCAGAGAATACTCACAATCACAATAGGTAGTATTTACCTCCACAAACACAGCATTTACCAGTTTCAAAATTTGGTCAGTTACAATACGCAACAAATAACAAAACTAAAAAAGGTATGCATAGATAACGTAGGATGTAGGAAGAGGTAGTTACCTCAAAAACAACCTTTCAATTACTTTAATGGTGACGTAAAATGAGTAAATGACTTCCAAGAAGATATTTCTTCTTGTTAGTCTGATGTAAATATTCAATTATCTCATTTTTTGTATTCGTAATTGTGGGTATCAGTGGGCACACATCCAGGTCCAAAGATCGATGAAATTGGTCATTGTACAAGAAGATATTTCTTCTTGTTAGTCTGATGTAAATATTCAATTATCTCATTTTTTGTATTCGTAATTGTGGGTATCAGTGGGCACACATCCAGGTCCAAAGATCGATGAAATTGGTCGTTGTAATGTAATGCTTCGAACTGAACCAAATGGGATACAAAAGTTTTAGTTTTGCATGGTTCAGCAAGAATGAGTCTTCTATTGTACAATCCCATTAGTACAAATTAGATCGCAGAAAAGAACAGTATCCCAAATCTCAATTCTCAACCCAATTAAGCCAATGAAATAAAAATTCTCTCAGATGGAGACGACCAGTTGTATTTTCATTGTTTGGCGGAAGTCACTAAACTGTTACGGGTAAGAAAGCAAGTTTCCAAACTAATGAGATTCCGGTGTTCGTTTCCCCAACAAAACTGATTAATTCTTTTTTAGTTTCTACACCACGTATTCTCTTTTTAATACACAAATGATGTATAATATGATTAAACGATACGGTTATGCATATACAGAGCACAATTCACAAGTAAATATAGTTATCATGTGTGGAATAGCTACCCTACCTCCATAGCAAGCATTATTCTATTCAACTCAAAATATTACTGTTTTAAAAGTAAAGCATACTAATATATATTTGGTGAGGTAAGTATATGAAAAATTATTGGATATTTGCAACCTAAAATGTTTTATTTTTTCTATCTTACCTCTTGCAAAAAAATGCTACCGTACTTTTATGACATGAGAGTATAGCTTTAGTTTTGTTCACACGGGTCGTTTTTCTTTTTATATATATGTACATACTTCCCTTCTCTCTCATTCATTCACTAAAGGATGTATTTAGAATTCTTGGAAACTTGGATAAGAGATAAACTAGACAGCCACCACTTTTACCTTTCACAAGTTGTACTTTATAATGAACGACCATGTTTTGTGATTATCTCAGAGCTATATCTCTACTACAATCATTATTTTGGTACACTCTGGACTCTGGAATGTACAAGAGACCATAAAGCGTGAATGTGGGTATGGTAGAACAGCACAGCGGAAACGGCTTCTTTCAGCTTTTTCACTGTTTCATGAAATTAACCACTATGCGAGATTTGCCGGTGTGTGATGACGAGTGTGGGTAAGAAAACACTCACCACCATTAAACACTAGTTTAGTACCCAGAAAATAAGTTCAGCATTGTTAATAAAATTGTGAGTAACAAAGCGTTTGCATGAACCTTTTTTTTATATATGATAGCCCGAGGCAGCATAACATTTCCAAAAAAGCTTAATGAAAATATGAAATTTTCGCGTAACATCATGTTATCTCTGAACCTATCTCGTATTAGTCCACTCACAGAAAACTGGCTCATTGTACCAAAATTCCTGTGATGCTATAAATACAGTGTAAATTGTACAGGTATCAAAAATAATTAATTAATTAACGTGCGGTACACCATATACCTATTCATGTAAAATATTATCATTGCTTTCTACGTTTTTCCATGTTATAATGTCTTTTATTATTGTGCTTTTATCTGTATAAGAAACTTTCATTTTGTATATAGATGACAGACAAATACTCAATGAGCTGCTTAAATGTATGTACGACTACTCTATTTAATTGTGTAAAGAATTATGATATTTGGAAGACTTTTTAAAATATAATAATGTAAATATAAACGCAAATTTTATTATACCTTTATGAGACGAGTTTGATGATGTGGATCATGTTGACGAACCTGGATCGGAACTGATGTCTTATTATATTATGTTAATGGACGAGGTCAAAGACAGAACTTTCTGTGCTTTGAAGAATCCATCATTGACAAAGTGACAGATGGGACGTGTGCACAAAATTTGGCGTAATAACATATTTCACTTTCACCAACACCGCTATCGTAATTTGTGAACTCCTCTTCGTAACGCGTTTGCTTTGCTTGTACTCAGCAATGAAACATGGAATGGAGTGAATACGTCCGTTGCTTTTGACGCAGTAGGTTTTTTCTCTACAAAGATTGATTAATTGTTCTTATGAAAGAGAACTCATATTATTATTATGTGTGGAATATTTACCCATGTCGATCGAGAATACTACAATTAAGATCGACAGGAGTCCTTGTTTTATTCAAATAAATTTTTTAATGTTGCAGAAAAAGTGTCCTCATAAAAAATTTGATGTTATAAAAAGGAAGTTCAGGTGTAAGAAAGGGAGATTCCTTGCTTACAACTATAAAAGATGGAGAGAACGATCAGGTTTTGAGTAAAATATTGTAAAGTTTTTAAAAATCTAGGAATTTTGGGAAGTTTTTATTGCAAAACTAGCGCCGTTACCCTAAACTGGAGTAATTTTGCCTAATGTTTCCAGCATTGAAGGAAGGCAACGAAGAATAATCAATTGAGCGCTAAAGATGCAGCCAATAAGTATTTTATACTGGATGATAGTGATGAGTTGGTCACAGAAGTTGAAACGACGTGGAAAAGAATGGAAATTAGTAGAGAAAGCACTAAAAGATTTGGTTGCTGTCAGCGGAATCGGAATCTCGTTGCAGATTTCCTTGCCTTTTTGCCCTCTTCTCCGTCACCTTCGCCAACTTCACCGTCACCATGCTGTTGCTGTGAAGAAGGCATGCTAAGCAATTTAAGATCTCCTCTACCCCTTCCCTCGCCGGCTACATTCCGCACTCCTCACTACATGAGAGACTCGGACAGACAGACAAAGACTGAAAATTTTTACACTTTCATACAGACGTGTTTTCTCTTTGCTTGTCTGTCTCTATGCAATGCATCCGTCTACAAAGTTTCTGTGCAAGCAAGTGAGTGAGTTCATTCGTCTGCTCAACTCGTCGTCTATCAGACAAACCATACACAACACAATGTGTAACACACGGACGGACTGCAAACATAGTTCTTACTATTTTACCATTATCCACTTGCCTGGCTACCAACACGCTAGCGTAAACGTACCATGAGTTTCCGAGCAATGCAAATAGAAACAAAATTCTATCGTGTAAAAAGAATAAGTGAGTTATAATAACTTTTTATACTGTAACCTTATTCGTGTATGTATAACGTAATGTACAACAGATGTACATTGAATTTACATTTGTTCACGTTGCTGTTGAATATATATATATCTGTTTGCATGGTATAATTTTACCCACATAAGTAGTTCTACATCTGATACCTAAATTGTACTTTCCATAGTCATATCGGAATTAAATCTGACTTGACTTGTCGCTTCTCTGCGGCAAAGCTTTGCTTCTTTTTACGCCACACACACACACATACAGAACATACATATTCATCGGTTGCCTAAATCAATTCCTGAGATTTGCACTTTTATGAATTTCATTATTTGCCAATTTTTTTTCCAACTGACCTTTCATTGCTCCATTTTTATGTTGTTTTGGGATAATTGGCAAGAAATAGTAAGTGGTGAGCTTTCTTATTGTCATGAAAGAATCTTCATTTTATTTGCAACAATTTTCCCAAACAATCTATGAAAGAAGACGGGCAGAAGGTTGGTACAGTAAGTTGGGGATCAAGAAAAAACGCCGTGTAAAAATAAATGCTGTGCTTTTGTTGTTGTAAATATTTTTCATTTAATGAATTTTATAGAACATTCATAAGTGTTACATAGTATAGAATCAGAAGCTAAGCGGTATGTCTTTCTAGCACTAGCTGTGCTGATGGTTTTGCTAAATTATCTCTAGCGATGATGTCATACTGATTGTACTTTTATTGTGCAGCATTTAGTCACCTATTTAACTTTGTTGCTATCCGAATAGCACCAACAATGCCGTCAGAAAAAGTTGAGTGGGATTTGTATGACTTGTATTATTGGATTTGGATAAGAGCTGGTTTTTTTGGGTTGTACTATTGTAAACTTTTTTAACCCACGGAAAACATTGCATTGTTTCTGATTATCATATACTCTTCTATGACAAAAAGAATGTTCTACTCCAATGAGTCTTGTGCTTTGGAAAGGAAAATGTTGTCCTGTCCTGTCCTTCATTACGGACAAGTACGTTCATAGCATTATAAAATTATGTTATTGTTTTTCTTGATATATCTGTCTGCAACATTCTCCAAACGTTTTTTGCTCAATTTCAATACATCTTCCCTTTGTTAGTGTATGCTAGTTTTTCCGCTCACAGCCAACCTGTCCGTCAACTTACATACAGCTCAAACTATATTAGTTTCTTTAGTCGTCTGTCGCTGCATCAAAAGATGAGAATCGCTTTTCATTGCGGGGGAATCCCCAGCACTGAGGAATTTGTATGCAATGTGTCGTATACTAAAATTAAAGATTGAAACGAAATGATTGGTTATATGTAAAATGCGTATTCTCTCGAATTCCCATGCTTCTCTTGAAATAATGTTGTCCAGCATAAACTCGACTGGCAAAGTTGCCTAAAATAAGCGATTATTCCATGTGCAATAACTCATTTTCAAGATCATAACTGTCTACAATGTATGTTTTTTATAAAACAGTGGAAACTACATCTGTGTAATTAGAGGCTAACAGCTTCTCCTTCTCTTTGAATCTATATTACATATTATTATGTAGATATATTAGGTATATACGCCAATATAAAAATAAAATGTAAGGAAAACTCTCTGTCAATGATACGTTGATCTGAACTGAGAATCGTATTTTAAAATGACCAGTTGGAAAGTTAAGTAAACAAATAATTAAATTGTCAATACGATATTTATAATATCTAGTTGAAATTACAGTTGATAAAGTCTTATAAATTTGGTCTGTCCGTTCGTCCGCTTGCAATCTTACAAATATGTCTTTTGTTCATTTAAATTTTAAATTCGATACACAAACAAAATGTATGTAGCCAAGATAGGTTACTCTATTGATTGACTCTGTATGCTTAGTCTTTAAGGGTTTGAAGAATCCTTGAGTGCCAAATAAACTCCAATTCAAGATGTAGTTTTACTAACAGAACTTTTACAAAGTTCTAAAGCGTTTGTAACCTTTACAAATCTTTAAGAATTCCGTAGCCAGCACCATACCATAATCTTATGATGTTTGCTATCTAAATACAGTAAACAAACATACCTACATATCAGATCAAGTATTTAGAACAGTCTTATATAAAACAATAATACGAATAGTGTCATTCATTTGGTTAGTTGCATACAATTGGGACACAGACAAAACTTTCATACTATGAAATATTTTATTTTAAAATAATTCCAGTTGTGCGTATTCAAAATAGTTCTCATTCCTATATTTTGTTGCATTTTTTACAAGCTCAATAGGAATATTTGCATTGTGGCAAATAAACGTATAGTATGTATGCATATTGTCAATTGAATAATGATCTATCTATCAATTTATTAATAGGGTTATACAACTGAATATCGCAAATTGTTACCTTTTTATTGTGTATTTTTATACTCATTTCATTGAATCTCCTTGCTTCCCTCTTTTACTCTTTGATATTTACAGACGCGAAATATCTAATTCAAATATAAAAATTATACAAAAGCTCTTCCATTTTAAAGATGCGATGTATTATTATTACTAAAGTAGGAGTGCAATTTCTGGTAACCTCACTCCCAATATTATATAGAAAATACAGCTAGAGGATAGGGAAGCTTGTCACCCAATCAGAACTGAACTCTGATAAGTACTGTGCCGACAAGTCGCTTGTGTACGTTTTGATTCTTTCAAGTGTTTTGTCAATGCTTGTTAATGTGTTCAAAATATCTAAAAACGTGATACGACACGAGTTTCAAAGTACACTCTGCAATTATTTTGTGGCAATGATTGATTATTACTCCGTATTTAGCTCGCTAAAAATTGAAGAAACAAAATCATTTGCGTGAAAACTAAAGAATAGCACTTTGCATGTATTCTTCTTTGTAAATCTCTGCGCCTTGTCTTATTGTCGTCGTAATACACAAGAACGAAACAACAAACATGTTATGCTGTTTACTTTCAATTCTATATCTAGGAAAACAAAGAGCACTATAGTATGAAAAGTGCATATTTTTCATTTATGCTTACACATGTGTGTAATTATGCGTAACAAAACAATAAAAAATAAGAGCTGAAAATTAACACTGTACAAGTATCAACACTGTAGCGTAATTGACTGTCGTAATTGTGCTAAATAGCATTGCCTGTAAGGTAACGATAAAAAGTAATATGACGATCTATTGATATAACGATGTATCCTTGTAGTTGTGTGGCTTGAAGTGAAGTCAATACATTAAATATAAAGCATATCTACTGCACACATAGTCAGAAATAATCGTAATGCTAATTTACTCGAATCGGGCAAATTTTTGCTAAATTATAATAAGTATACATACTTCACCAAATTATACATGAACTGAAGTGAGGAAATCATTCGAACATGCCTAGATTCAAAATTAACACCATTGCATTAGGGTCCTCAATTAATGATTAATGACTACTAAACATGAATTTCTATACTTCAATTATCGGGAAATAGAAGAAAGATATTGCCCTCCGTACATATAT
The DNA here is from genome assembly GCA_027743785.1 of Sinhomidia bicolor. Lineage (NCBI taxonomy): Eukaryota > Metazoa > Arthropoda > Collembola > Entomobryomorpha > Entomobryidae > Sinhomidia > Sinhomidia bicolor. Next base: position 7,625 of record JAHZMT010003389.1, read on the forward strand.
GTGTTATATTCCAACCCCTAAATTATTCCCTTTTGATTGAAAAGTTTAAAATATTTGCTCACTAATACTAAATTTCGTTTATTCTTCCTCTTCTATAAATAAATAGTTTTTGAGTCAGTTTCTAACATGTGAATAAACAATGGTTTGCTGCTCACTGAAATGAAATTGATTTTTTGCCTAAATTATGATTCGCAGTACTCAGTACTGTTTCAATTTTAAAAGAAGTAAACTAGCCACATTATTTTAAAAATACTCAGTCTGCTTTTCGATAGTTGATATTTTGTTCACTAAATAAGTCTTATAATATTTATGATGATTAACTTTTATATTTTATGTCATACTTTGAATATTTCATGGCTACATTTTCTGCCCTTCTTTCTCCAAACTTTGATTGTGTATGTAATATTAATACCTAGATGTCTGGGAACTTTCATACATGACAATTTGACTAGAAGAAAATATTACTTGTTAGAGATTAAATATTCTTGTATTTTATATTTCAGATATCTATTCAATTCGTATAAATATACTTTCAAAATTTTAACATTACATCAAAACAATGTTCTGTGTGTAGGATAAAAAATTAGAAAGTTTCCGAAATCGTGGATTAAATCTAAAAATTAAAATAAAGTTATATAAGGCTGGTGAATGGTGATCGTACCTGTACATTTGAAAAAACTACATGATAGGAATTTGAAAAAAATATTAAAGTGGAAATCTGTTGGATTAATCTGGAAGACTTTAAAAGAATATCTTAACCGACAAACTGACATACAACACCTTATTTTTATTGCCAGTTCTTACAATCATAAACTAGTTTTAAAATATTTGATCGTTTCGTAAATATGTTTAATGCTCTTCTTGCAGAGGAATGGGAATTAGAATACCTAATACATATGTTAGACGATAGAAACTTGCCCATTAATTTCATCACTGTGACGTATTGAATCTAGAAGAGTACAACAGTAGAAGGTTATTGCCATTGCTTTGTCTGAAACTTTGGAGATACCTATATAGTATCAGTACAAAGTTTTCGCCAAACACTAAACACCATGCACAACTTTATAACAAGTGATGAATTTTAATCATGCAGAAAATGTGACTGATGATAAGAACATACAATTGGCTATATAATCTAATTTGTATACAAATATTAAAACCAACCTTACTTTTTTTAGTACATATACGGCAGTTTGTAGTAGGTATCGTATGGTTTAACAAAGCAAATGAGCAAACGTCTTAGTCTTGCATTGCAAAAGTCAGTCTTTTAAGAGAGTTTCGGCATTGGAACCTTCTACTTCTACGATGACTCATAATTGTTTCATTTCCAAAAAGTGCACCCGTGACAGATATGCAAACAGACGCACGTACACACGTCACTCTCCTTGCTTGAATTACCGACAGTACGAACATATGAATGAAAAGGGAAATCCCAAATATTGGGCTATATTTGAAGATGAACTAAGTTTATATTATTAAGCAACAATTATTTTTATTCTGTAATTCGTAAAAGTGTCTAAATGTATAAACTCAAGAAATACGCATAAAAAAATTCTCAATTTAATTTGTATTAAATGACGACGACGGAATATTGACTCGTACTTTGTCGCTTTTATGTCTGGTTCATGAATCATCATCATACTTAATTAATAATGTACAAATTTGTAAGGCACTAAAAGCAATTGGCATTCTATAATGATTCAGCAGAAAGAGGATACTTGTATTTTTTTAAATCATCTTTACACTTTACTCATCAATGTAAATTAAACATTTGCATCATTGTTGTTTACTCCCACGCATTTAATTACGGCTATTTCTGTACATGCATTGTACTTTTGTTGAAAACCTTTTACCAATTCAACGGACGTCTACGAATAACACATATAGCAGAGGAACCATAACGCATAACAAGAAAAATGTTTAAAAAATGAATGCACATTGCACACGTATGTACAAAAATATATATTTATTATGCATTCGTTGCATTCTGTTCACGATTTTCTGTACAAAACGCGATATTTGTTCATGTTGCAAAACGTCATATAATACGTAGCAGCGACTGTAACTGTTGCATCTGTTTACATTGAAACTACGGAGTAACTGGATTTCTACTGAACCTTAAATGGATTGGAGACCTGAAAAAGATTTTCGCAGATTCATTTAAAATATTGGAAACTCAATGAATCTTTTTAAAATATGTGAGTTAATCTGAAAAAATCTTTTCCAGTTTGCATTAGACAAACAGACCAACCGATCAAACACAGTGCAGTGGATGTTCAGTACAGAAGTTTAGTTATATACCTGCAAAAAAAATTGCTTACTGCAATTTTGCATCACGCGTGCATACAAGCAATGCAGTTTACCATGCATTCTTAACACCCACCCGCACCCCACAAAAGTGTCGTCTCCTTTCGATTACTAAATTACTACACTACCTGTGTTCCTGCGTACGTAAAATATATCGTATCTATTTCAAAATTTCACATTTATAATAATAATTGTTGATTATAACAATGTGATCTTATTTAGCGCTATACCAAAACGTGATAGTTTAAAAAAAATTGTTTGCGATCTGGCGATCTCTCTCTCTCTGTCATGCATCAGTGCAGCGTAATAATAATACCTATGCATAATGCATTGCACTCTGCACTGCACTCAGCTCCAAACAAACCACACCACCGAAAGCGTATTAACAAAGAAGACCTTATTCTTATGTATTTATTGTTACTGTATAAAACGATACAAACTACAAACAGTCCATCGTTCCTTCATGCATCGTAGTAAAATCTAACTCCAATATTACAGATACTAGGATGATTTCATCATCTTTATTCACCTTCACCTTATATCGCATATAAAAAATTTAACAAAAAAAACAAACCGTTGTGGCAATTCAGTCATTTCATACCATTGTTATAGAATTATACATACATACATACTTGCAACGCCTACAAACAAGGAGTGTACTCATTATTATCATCCGTCAGTGCTCCCTCAGAAATGCATACCTACAGTCTACACTTTTATTATTAAAAATACAATCACTCTCGTGGGGTTTCACGTAAAAATACATGAAATGATTATCGCTCGAAAGGACAAACATTTTTAAAAGCAAGATATCAACAAGTACGCAAATGTGCACTGTTATTACCTATATGTATTTGTTTCCTATAAATATAATGTTGTGTCTGGTCTCTGAGTAAAGTATGATGTTCTTTGTGTGAATAGTTCAACACAAGCATATATATGTCGTGGCATTATTGTTAAACTTCTTCCCTCACACATTCCTTTACTTCGAAATTCAAACCAAAATACTCAACAAGAAGACTGACTACACACACAACAAACACACCAACCAGCTATTATTACTACAAGTTGACGTAAAACTACACACGTTGGCAACATCATCATGATGATGATTCATCTACATCTCCCTTCCCTCTCTCATGATCTCATCGTCGCCACCACGCCATTTACCAACTGGTATAAAAATTAACGCATAAAATATTAATGCATTTATAAATATAAGGACAGATAAGGATAGACGTATACGGTATACAAATACAAACAGTAGTAGTATAACTTCTAACATTGCATGGTCGCTGCGAGCGTGAGCTGTTCGTGATCACTGATTAACAACGATCTTGATCAGGCAGTAGTCATGAGTGAGACTGAGAGGATGATGACACATTCAGTATTTTTTTACTCACTGCTACCACTCTTTCAAGCTTCCCAAATAATACCTATATCAATGACTTGTCTTCTTTCTTCTTCGTTTTTTTTTGAGAAGGAAAATTATTCACGTAGTGGATCAATGGCAAACTGCATACGTCGTACGTGTACGTCACTGGTCTCGTCAGACCTTTTTCAACCTATCATCGTAATAATCATCATCAGTCCTGCTTGCTACACTTCTTTCTATATAGAAAACTGTATAGGTAATATGCTTAAATATGCTATATATGTATATCTTTCATAATTTATATCCTGATTCCAACAATGTATATTTTTCAGCCACCTAAATCTCATTGTAACTCCTTGTGCTTCTTTTTTTTGCGAGAAATGCGTAGTGTGAGGTTATTTCGTTACGTTATATTCTGTTTACGTATACAAGAAGAGTATGATGCACTTTACTAACTACCAAGGATCATGCCATGCTACTATAAAATTATGTGAATAATAATAATAATAATACCTTCTTTTGCTTTTATGATAGTAAAATAGACCGTCACACCGTTCACACACCAACCAATACTACTCTACTATCAAAAGAATCGTTATATCCTATCCTTTAATATATAACAGCATTTATCTTCTTATTAATATTATATGTAACATTATAATATACAAACCTATAATTCTTTAGAAATACTCAATGAATATTGCATATATTATATTCTGTTCCCCCCTTCTTTCTTACACATATACCTTACACCCATGTATGTACGTGCAAGGCTTATAATACCTAATCTAGTAGTCCTAAAGGGAAAGCTTTACCCACTTTCCATATTAGCTCTTAGTTTGCCACGAGAAACGGTATAGTATAGCAGTGAGTTGAGTGACTAGGCTAAGGCTAAACTGTATCAAGTCCAAGTCCAAAACGATGAGCAGCTGAAAAAAAACGTCCAAATTCTTCCTCCAGTAGTAAATGACGTCAGAGACTCTGTTTGACATAAGGGTACATGTGTGAGTAGTGGGTACTTGCTACCTGTGTGCATACCTAATGGTTACTTTGTTACCCTTAAGAAACGAGCTCGTATTTCGCCATTCAGTCAATAATAATAATTCCTTCCTGTGTGAGTTGTTGTAGTCAGTAAATGGTTAGGGACGACAGTGGCTGGCTACTTACCTACCTGTACTAATTGACTATTTACCTTTTCTACCGTGGACCACTGTGTTAAATATTTCAGGACCCCTGATTCTTTTATCAAGAAATCCTTCTGTGCTTCCTTTGAAGCATAAAAATAGTTACCCGTCGACGTATCTCCGTTTTCCTACTACTACTGGATACCTGATTTTTACTATGAAGCAGCAAAATTACTGAACTGAACAACTACTCCACAAACAAGAGCAGGTATACCAATAATTATTTTTTACAGGAATTTTACAATTTTTGTTTTGTCAATGCTTTCTTACAGTGCTCTGTGCACCCTACGCATTACGCACGCACACAAATTATTATTGCATTGCTCACATTCTAAAAACACTACAACTGCATATTAGAAAAGCACAAAAAATACCAAAGTGCACTACTGAGGGATGACCGTGCTGTGGCTGTGATGCCCTTGTTTGTTTGTTTGTTTGTTTGTTGATAAAATCTTCACCCGCCACATTTTTCTTGTAGTAGTATTTAATTTACTAGTAGCAAAATAACTGCTAGCAGCAAATTAAAAACCCAAACCATTAATAACTATGCTCAATAGTATTTTTAACGATTGCCTACTATAGTCAGTGATAAGGTTATCGAAAAGAGATATTTTTGTAGCTTCAAAAAAAGCTTTATTTACTATTCTTAATTTTGTAAAGTTTTGTAAATATATTCAATATTAAACGTGTGTACGGTTAGCCTTTACGCGATGAACGACAGTGTAAAAATAAATAAATGATTTTATTGATGTAAATTGACCATTTGGGTGAAAGAAATTCTGCAATAGAATTTGAGTGCTATCAGTGGAAAGTGTTATATGAAATTAGTAAAGTAGGTACGCTTAAATTAAATAATAATAATAATTAAAGTTTGATTTAAAATGTGCAGTTGCACATTCATATTCAATTTTTGTGTTTAAATATATTGTATATTTAATGGGCAACTATCGATTATATTAACTAGAAGAAAGGGACCAGCATGCCAGCAGCATTGTTTGTTCACAAAAAATATCCATTTATGCTTTATTTTTTTTAAAAAGTCTAACTTTGATTTTTTTTGAGTCATCGATAATTTTTTAAAACTGTTTAGCGATTGTGTAGAAAAGATGTGAACAAAATAGTGTTAGAATAAATCATGTACTATATTAGAAAAAAATTAGAAATTATAAGGACATCGATTTTGCAATTGTTTTATTCAGCTTTGTTATTAGTTGGTACCGATTAAAGAAATAAAATTCTATTTTTGTTGACTGGTTTTGACGGTTTGTTTGTACAGTATTGTTTTTTAAATTTTACTTGTAGATACTGTTAAAAAGGAGAAAATAGATTTCTGGATTTGAACTATCAATAACTAACAAACCAAAAGCATTAATTGGATCCGAAAAAAAATTTGCTTTTGAGTTGATGTTTTGACGGGTAAGTAAAGAAGGATAACGCAATCACTAAATATTTTATTCCAATTAGTCCGCCATTTGCTCTTTTTCTTTCGGTTGTTGCATGTTTAGATATATGCGGAGTTGGTAACCGCAAAGCAAACGGTTGATTAATTTTGTTTTGTTCCTTGGGTTCCAGGGTCGGACATTGTTTTAAACCCAATCAACCACTTATCCTTTTTATTGTGCAACAATGTCAAACGAGGCAGATAAAGTTATTAACTTGTCATTATGCAAAATGGCAGAATCCAGAGGTACTCGACGCGGTGGATCGAGTCTTCATAAGCATTTACTCATAGCGTCCGTTTTAACGAAAGCCACAAGGGCACGAAGCGCATTTTTAGACACGTGGTACATCGGTGATGACGCAAGTGAAGGTACTGTTGACCTGAACATGAGCTACCAGGAAGCTGACTTTCCAACGGAAGAGCTGGACTCTACTGAAGGTGAAAGTTCAAAATCGTTGGTTGATCCAAACGAGGGCTCAAGTGTAACCCTTCATGGCAGCACACATGTATCTGAAGTAGAAAGTGATATAGACCTGCCTCCAGATATTTTAAGTTGTGTGGAAAAGATAGGAGACTTAAGCAATCGTATGTTTTCACAACCCCAACCAAGTGCCTCAATATCTGATGCATCATCCGCTACTGGTAGACCTGATTGCACAAATATTACACAACCTGATGTAGTTTCGAACGCACAGTCCACTATTTCCCAAGTCTCGGAAGAAAGTCCTGAAGACGCTCAGCTTTCGACAACGCTCACCTATCTTGACCTTGATGCAGGCTCTCCCACAATTGTCGAAAGGGGCCAAATGACAACTTCAACGCCATCCAAAAGACGCCGTGAATGGTGTTTTGAAGATGACGATGATGACCAAATTCAAGCAAGTCATAATCATTTTATTGAAACACCCATCCAAGCTCAAAACAACAGTGTAGCAATTTTCAAAACGTGCAAACGATTGCGGTTCGACGGTGATGATTCTGGCGTCGCTAGTCCAGAAAAGTCAATGGATGAGACAGGAGTGCCTTCAAGATGTGCTGAGAATGATAATGGACATGACTTTAAGGCTGGCAGTTTTCGTCTGACTTACGAAGAAGTTGACGCCGACGACTCTGATGATGATTCTTTTTTAGAAGATGCCTTGAGTGAGAGTTTGCAGACTCCTTCTCGTATTCAAATGGCGAAGACTAGGGATCGAAATGACCGCCGTGTACCTTCTGCATCATCCAGTAGTGGAAGCTGCAGTGACGAAGATGTAGATGGTGAAAACTCAATGGAAGTGGATCAAATCACTAATTTGGTTCAATTCATTTCTTTTAATAAGCAACAAAGTCAGGCTCAGAATAGTTCTAACTTAAGGTCGATTTCGTGTGTAAATTAAACTGTCATTAAAATCAGTGCAATTAAATTATATCCAAGAATAAAAATATCTTCTCTAGTAATAAATAAATACATACACAAAGAAAATGGAGAATGTCAATCATTTTACTAACAGTCAATTAGTAGAAGTTCTTCAAAAGGCCAGATTGTATCGAGTTTTTATTTTTTGTATACCAAATTGAAAGTCATTTTTTCTGCTAACTAGGTCGATAAATAAAAATGGCAATTGATCTCCAATTATTATCAAACACAAGAGTTATTATATGTATGCATAAAACATACTTAATTTTATTATTAAATATATTAGAAGTAAGAAATTCAGGTTTTTGGTTAAATACTGAAAAATAATAATAATTCATTTTATATTTAATGTAAAAATGAAGACGGTATAAACCCACTTCCATGAGAAAACTATTTTTAATAAAACGCGCAGAACCATTGGTCTTAAGATTAGAAGGACTACATAATAAGACATTGAAACGCCAAATATACCAAACTTTAAATGTTAATATGATGCAGCAAAGGCATGCATTTATTAATCACTTTGATTCTGTTGTTATCTTTAATACTTTTGGATTTATATATTGTGGTTATTAATTGTGCTAAACCATCAGGTTATAGTAGTTATTATTACTTAATAGCATGTAATCATAATATTGAATATTATTTCATGTATAAATATAACTATGCATAATGTTATTGTTATTACTTGCTATTACCGCAAACGTTTTTTTGGGCGTATTTCAAGTAGCAATATTCTGTTTTTTATGTGTAATATTAATGTTCTTTTCATTGTTAATATTATTATTATTATTCTATTATAAGTATTTCTGTTATTATAACACATATTAAAGCACATACAATAATGGGGTACATTTATGATGATGGTCCTTATTTTAATAAACAATAAATTGCAATATTCAAATTATGAAAGAATTTTTCGACTTGTTATTGCGGTTGCTGCGCGGTATATTTTTGTATAAACCTACATATTATGTATTTTTTATTTAATAGTTAGCACTAGCACTTTTTTACTTTTGCATTCTGGTTTAAAATACATAAGTAGCTGGATGACCGTGACATGTTTAAGTCTGCATCTTGAAGATCTTGTAATTAAAACAACGTGGAATACTCTTTATTATGTTTGCTTACTCTCTGGTTTGCTGCCAGTGCTAATAAGCAAAATGGATCGCATTATTATATAGCATTTAATTAGTTGCAAAAATAATGTTCCATCCTATAAAGTCGGGCAGTAAAAATTTGAGCCATCTTACAAAACAGGATTACAAACTAATGTTAGGATCGGAATATAATTGAACGAATAATCACTTCACATATGATCAAAAATTCAAAATTATAATTGAGATAATAATGTTTCAAACAATTTTATTATGTGAAATCACACTTTTCAACATTGTGTTAAACGAGACCAAATTGAACTCACAACCAATCTGTGTACAATAAATATAAATGAAAATGCTTTAATTATCGAATCATGGTGCATTTCCCGGCGGTGCTGGCGCTGCAACTAATTTTGGAGGAAGTGAGATTCCTTTAATTCCACTTGAAAGACCACTAGAAGGCCTACCAAAAGCCATTTTTGTCGCGTCAAATGGCTGTATGGTTAGAAGCGATCCAAAGAGCACGTGTTGAACAACAGGAAATTTGGCTAGAACTTCTGCTTTGTACATTTTTAAAAGACCTTGATTAATTTTAGTCCAGCTTTGGGTTCCACTTATGTTCCATAACTGATTTGAGTGTTCGTGAAAAGGCCCCGACTTAACTTGTAAGATATACTGAATAGATGCCAGAAATAAATTTTCTGTCGATAAACGATTTACTGTTTCAGAATCGGTGAAACTTGATGGCTCAATAATGGGATTCCCTATGAAAACAAACATCAAGCATTTATAATTTTTACGGGCCCATACTCATACTCCTTGAAGACCTGCCACAAAGTTACAATTTTTGTCGTACCAACGAATTGGCCACTACCCCAAATAAATGGGATAAACTGAAAGTCGTCTAAGCTCCACACACCATGACTTCCTGCTGGCTCCATTCTATAGGTAACTTGCAATTTTCTTACCAATGTCATGTATCTACTAAAGATACGTGTAACAGCTCCAACCCTACATGAAAAAGTCATAAATTCTACAACTTCATTTTTATAGAAAACGGTTATGCTAAAAAAGTTATATTCTAACCACTTACTTGTCATCAAGACTACTTGAATCTAATGCACCTATTCTGAAAAGGCAGTACATAAACATGACAAATGATAGTTCATGGCCAGTTCCATAATCTATCCTCGTTGAGTTCCCCACAGACTCTGTAAGATACACTGAGATCTCTTGAATACTAGAATGAAATTTTTCTTCCAAAACACTTTGCAGTAGGTTCTCGACATTTTCCTGTAACTTGTTGTAAAATGTAGTAAATGCCTTGTTGCCAAATCTTTGTGGTTGATCGATGGCAGGTGTCTGATCGATAATTTCATCGATTTTGTCAACAAGACTAACGACTCCAGTGATGGTTGCAGATGGCTTTATGGTAAAACTCAAAGACTTTCCTCTCACAGACTCGTTTAGGCATTCCAAAAACCCAATGCATTCCTAGTTTTAAAATTTAAAAACTCAAAATTCAAAACCGCTTTTTCTATAATATTCCTGCCAGCATTGCAAACATTAAAATTACATTGATAAGGGCAACTTATGACACCGTTTCATTAAAATACAGTAACTGTTGCTTAAACGTACGTGATACGCTTCGGATTTTAGCCATTTCTCCAAATCGGCTGGACCGAAAATTTCTTTCTTGGGTTGGGCGAACACGTGATCGTTTCCTGGTTTAAGAAACAAAAAAACTCACCATTTTGGAACTTCCTGTTTTTAACAGCCTTTTACAGTGTACAGAATTAAACGTTTTCTTACTTATTATTGTTGACATTACGACCTTCCTAACGGTACTTTGTCTTTTATTGCTTCACCACCTCCTACCAACTTGGTAACTTGTTTTAACAGTTTTTAGAACTGTACGATGCAATGTTTAAAAATCGTAGCCAATTTTTGATTAGTAACTCATCTAGCGATAGGTACCGAAAATTTTATGCCACGACAAATTCAGGTTCGTTAAAGCTTTCATCCTTTTCAGTATGAAAACAGGTTTCTATTCAGTAATCTAATATGCTGTACAGCACACCGTTTTACATTTAAAAAATTTAAGGGATTTATGTGTTTAGTTAGTGTTTATATTTATTTTATTTATAGTGAATGGTGAGATTTAATGGCTTCTATGCATTGAAAAATTATCAATTATTAATTGCCAATTTCCATTTATGTACATATATACTATATGACTATATATGTAGTATTATAACTAACTAACACACTGTACTGTACTACTGCACTGTTCAGGTGAAGAATTGAGAGCCGACAACCTGAGATAAAAATTTGCAATCAGAAAATGTAAAGGAAATGGAAAGCAACATTTGCCGGCGAGCCAAAGGGATAATGTGATACGAAGTGAAACTATTGCAAAACGCCGTAAATCCTTCCAAAGAAGACTTTTAAATCTCATACATACTTGAGTTACAAAAACAAATGACTAAATGATTGATGAATGACGATAAGACAAAAAAAAATTATGATCCTCCTATTGTCTCGTTGTCAATAAAGTTGGGAAGCTTGATTGTGACTCTGATGCTGTCATTATTGTATTTATATTATAGTTTGACATATAATAATAATACATAATATGGAATTAACCTGGAGTAATTAATCATTATAATAAATGTATATAGGTAGTCATATATCTCATGTGAATTACTTGGTGTAAGTGGTGTGAATTTTTTTATAACTGTATACATAAATTAAGAACAAAGCTTGAGCCAATATGAGTTGACTTAATGTTTTTTGTGTGGAAAACGATGAAGGTGACAGGAAAGGACATATCAGACCGGACACCGACCCAATATAGAGTTTTAAGAGATTATGAGCATAATGCAAATGCATCATAGTCAGTCTGATAGCGCAGTGATAGTCAAAGTCTAGTCTACTCTAAAAAAGCGTTGGGTTTACTTGTAGTACAAAACCAACTCTAAAGTACTCTGCCTGCCTCTATTTTATAATTCTTTGATCCGCACTCGCACGATTTGACTGACTACACACAACATCACACATACTACACCACACTCGCATTCATCAGCTACCGGCTCTTGGGAACACGTCAGTTTTTTGGTGATCTGTCAAATTTTTCCGTCCAAGATCGACAGTTTAATAAAAAAAAGAATTTTAAAGAGAGTGTGAGGGTGCATAAGTACGTGTGAGAAAAATGGCTATCCGACTTGGAGATACTTTCCCCAACTTTAAGGCTGAAACCACTGTTGGAGAAATTGATTTCTACGACTGGCTTGGAGATTCGTAAGTTGAAATTTAATTCAAATTTTGAATTTCAAAAACACATCGGCACACGTAGAAGTTGTCGAGGAGCATGTATACTGGCTATACATAAAGGCATTTTCCTCTAAAGAGTACCGAAACCCTTTATAACTAAACTATGATTGGAAAGATGCTACCAAATAAATTATTTAGTTGATGTTAATACGGTTTCTTCTAGGTGGGGAATTCTTTTTTCTCATCCGGCTGATTACACACCTGTGTGTACTACAGAGTTGGGTAGGGCTGCAAACTACTACCCGAAGTTTGTGGAACGTGGGGTCAAGCTTATTGCCCTTTCTGTTGACACTCTTGAATCTCATAAGGGATGGTTGGAGGTTAAATAATACACATTTCAATATGAACTTGGATTATTGCGATTCGAGTTCTTTATAGGAACCAATGTGATTTGTTTTTTTTTCGACTAGTCTATTCTTTCATTTTATTGTTGTGCAGGACATTAAATCGTACTGTCCAGAGTTACGGGACAAAGAAGTAGGCATTGAAGTCATTAATTATTATACGATAACATTCCATTTTTTTCAGTGATAAGCATACCAGCATGACACTTGAAAATAACTTTTATCAATATGTTTGTAGCCTGGCTGTCACTGCATGGTTTTACCAACTCTTAGTGCTGAAGAAGTTAAGCAAAACTTTCCAGAAGAAGTGACAATTGTACCAATGCCATCTGGGAAGGAATATGTTCGTCATGTTACCTTGAACAATAATTAATTACTGTAATACATTCCGATTCCATTTTGGCAGGAATTCCATCAACACTTGGCAATCAGTATTTTTGATATTCAAAATAAAGATTTTTCAGCATTTGGCTGTGATTTGCAAACAATATTGATTTTAATACTTCATAGTCTTTATGGAAAGCATATTTTTTTTTACTAAATGAGTTTATTGCACATCCGATCGGTATAAAGTTATGGGGTAAATATTCTTTGCAGTAGTTGTATTATATGGAAAAAGGGGAAAATAGTTTCTTATTTGTACGAAATTATTTGCATAAAAAGCAGTTTTGCATAATATGCCAAAACAGTCAATCACTCATACAAAAGCAAAATTTACTGTTATCCGGCTCCACCATATCCGTATGAGAAAAACATGAATCGGTTTCAGGTATCGTAATTTTATTATAACTCGTTAAAGTTACATGGTTCATTAATAGTACAACCAGAATTAAGATTACTGCATTAAAAAATACAATACATTAAAAAATTTACATTTATTTCCTGCAAAGTCATCCCAAATAGGGACAAAACAAATTTTAAATTAGAACAGAAATATAAAATGAAGAATGCTCTTACAGTCTTACTACACAACTATCGTCACATCACATTATGAATATTATGATACCAGTACGTCACCACGTCACAAGCTTGTTGTGTCGTACACCTACCTATGTAGTATGTTTTGGCGTGCTCATGAAAAATGTTGGGTACCTGTTCAATCTCCTGCGCTGTCACATAAAAGATGTTATGAAAAAAACACCTTCACACTTACTCTTGCTTCCATTATTGTCAGTTCTAGTGATATTCAAAAATCTTATCATCATAAGATGCTCTAACGTACACTGGTAATAAAGGTTTTGATTACATTCTTGGTCTCATGATCGCGATTTCTTGGCAAATTATGTTTCTTCTGGTTGCATACAATATTTTTGTATTACGAATAGCAAAAATTGCATGCATACATGGTCAATGCTTCCTCCGCCTTTCTTTGTGGGCTCATCTACCAATTTGATGCATGGTATGATATATACAATGATTATTTCTTTGAAGAGTAGATATTTAATATTTTTTCATTATCTTCGCAAACCACATGTGTTCGTTCACGAGTATGAAATGATCTATTTTTCTCTTTGTGTTGGTGGTTTGAGGCATAATCTGCACCTTGCATTTTATCCTTTGTCTCTGTACCATTTGCATTTCTGCGTGTTCTGCTTATACCCCTTCTGTACTTTTGTAAACTTGTCAGTTCTCAGTACATTTCCTTTCATTCTCACAAACAATTCCATGTACGTACTTACGTACACCCATTATTAGAATTATCTTCACCACCTCATACGATCTACCGTCAGTAGATTCACAATAAGTCAATCTCAGATTTATCATCA
>JAHZMT010003390.1:0-13415 GCA_027743785.1 Sinhomidia bicolor
GATATATATTATGTTTGTGTAGTGTTTGTCTGCTGGAGGAGTTTTGAAGAGTTCCAATAACTCCAATATTACCCTCTTTAAGCAAGGCCATGCCATGTCAAAACCCTGCTCTGATATCACATCCATCAGCACTGGTGACTTTAGCCAAGAATGGATGGTGAGGATTCAAAAGAATAGTAAGTAGGCATTTGTGTCACTCAGCCAGACTGATAGATGCGTAGGCGGCGTGGAACATAAAAGCTATCTATATCTAATAAATGCTAGAATAATGCAGTAGAGAACAATAGCCTCTCGATGACAAATATTCAATGTCAAATTTTAGATCCCTGGAATTTCACGTATCAAATACAACTTGCCATGCTGAACACACTGTATTATGATGTCAACCTAACGGCAAATTTACATGGCGAATTTATTTCGTACTTTCCTGATAAAATAAACTTGAAAACGCATCATTTGTCGGATGAGAGCACTCAATCTCAAGAATTTATTATTTCCGATCCAGGCACTCAGAGCTGTCTAAGTGACGGAGTGTAAGTGATGTAGAAGCTAATAATTTAATTTTCTGCAGGCATCCTACATGCATAATGTATATGTATGCACAGTGGACGGCAATTTAATTTTCTTACTATATATGCATTAAAGTATCTAATCTAATTGGTTGCAGAAGAGAAGAAAAGGGTATTCAATTCGTTAAATGTGATGATAAAGACGACTTTCAGAGATGGAACTTTACTCTTGTTAACGAGAGCTTGATTGAGCCTAGTGATTTTTCCAATATGCAATCTCCACCGCCTTCGCGTTAATAAGGAAAACAAAAAAGTTAGCAGTAGAACGAGAAAAAAATTTAACCGGTTTAACTCTATATTGGCACACAACTGTCAGAACGATAATATTACGTTACATAAAGAGAAGAAGATTAAATATAACCTACGTCAACAAAAAGAAATCTAGATTGACCATGACGAATGGTCAAAATTTGTTATGTTAAAATTGGCTTATCACTGCCATCATTTGTCATTTTTCAAGAGAAGGGAGTGTATTTATGTACCCCGGTTTTTATTTCAATGTTAACTGGTAACGCATTATGCAATGCATTTTTTACATCATTTCAAAATCCTATTTTATCTTATGTACAACACTTGTAAATACCAATAAGCATCTTGGACTCTGAATTAAGTTCTTGTGAAACACCTACTCATAAAATAAAGTGAGACTTGTACAATAAATGTGAGAATAATTATTGAAGCCCAGGCATACATACATGCAAAAATATAGGTGTGTAGTGTGCTGTTGTTGCGTTGCGTGCACAACCTACCTATACCACCAACACATTTTAAAATAAAATAGCAAAAAGGCAGAGCAACAAGCTAAAACCCAGAATATGACCAATGGCCAACCACTGTGTTTATTCAATCCTACCGAAAGTTTAATTTCAAGGTCATTATCATAAACATTCCCATTTATATAAAGCTGTTGATGCTTCGTTCAAAATCGGACCATGTGATGCTTGAATGATCTTACTTTCCAGTTTCCTTTTTTACAAGCATTTTTTCATAACATTTAAAAAATACATTCATTTCAACTATTAACTTTGCAGGTTCATATTAAAGCAATCAATTTAAAATTAAGCAACATGCACCATGCACTTACAATTAAATGTGACTGGTGAAATATGGGTGAATATTTTGGCCACATATAATATTATATGCTTAAATGAACGCTCTTGACTGATATAATGCTGTATAATACTGCCTGAGGGGAATCAAATTTTTTTACATGCATGACAATGTGGTTAATCCGACCTTCAACTTGTCTCTGAAACTAATTTACTAAAAAGTAGACATTGGAATATAAATTGCTTTCATTCTCATTTTCGCCAGCATTTGGTTGGCAACTCAGTGGATTCGCTAGACTTTATAGATGTTTTCAAAATGATTGGGCTAGTTGCAATTCTTGGGTATGTGCTTGTTACTGGACTAGTAGGTCTTGTAACTGCAATAGTGATTTACGCACGGTGGCACTATGGAAGTTTGGAAAAACTTAAAGGACTGCCCGCTGTTGTCAAACCAGCGTTTGTTGGAGGGAGTGACATTTACGTGTACAAAAAAATTGTTCACGACCAGGATTCTGAGAATGTGAAAAAATATGGGAAAATTTATGGGGTAAGTGGTACACAAGAAATTGGTAAAACGATGAGAGTATTTTTCGACAATCAGATAACATTTTTTTGCTTTTTTTCAAGTATTATGAGGGCAGAGCTCCAAGCATTTACATTGCAGATCCTGAGTTGGTTCGATTGATTTTTGTCAAGGATTTTGATCACTTTCAAAACAAAAGGTTGTAAAGATTACGCAGTATTTAAAAATTGAAATTGTTATGCTATAATAAAGATCTTTTCAATGAACGTGTAATCTTTTATTGTGATGAAAGAATCATGGATTTTGGACATGAACTGATTAATGAGATGATGGACATCTTGCCATGTAAATAATAATATGAAACATAATGAATGATAGGTATACACTTTTTCAAGCACATATGCTAAGTTATTTGAAAATTTTGGATTAGATGAGAAATGGAAAGTTGTACGAAATTTCATTTCTCCCACTTTGACAACGGGAAAAATTCGTAACATGAGTATTGGAATGACAGAGGCGATTGAAGCTTGGATGAATACGATGAAAGGAAGATTCGAAAAGAATAAAACTTTTACACCAAAGGCGTAAGAAAACGATTTGTAATTAATGTCAATGTCTAAAATTATAGTGGGTAATTGGATAATTAAGCTTAGTGAAAGGAATCAAGTACGTATATATGCATATATATGAATATATGTACATTTTGGTTTAGAATGTACACGGCTTTGACTGCCGACGTAATTGCCCGCTGTGGTTTTGGAACACGGGTAAGCTCTCTCGACGACCCGAATAACGTCTTTCTTCAAAAGGTCAAGGCACTTGCTATGGAGGATCACGACGTAAATTGGCTACTGACAGTTTCTCGTAAGACAAAATCACAAGTTGACAAGTCTTGAAACACAGTTTGAAAGTATTCAAATTCATAGAAATATATACCTAGTTATAAATATGTATATAGCACACTAATTTAATTTTTCCAGATATATTTCCAGCCATATCTCGATTAGCCCCAGTTTTCCCATTGGACTCTTTAGACTATCTTTGTGACGTTGTTAAAAACGTGATGAAGGTGAGAAAGCAGAACAACGTGAAAATCAACGACTTTGTAGACTGCTTAGCTGAAATGATGGAAAAACTGGAAACCGAAGAATATAAACGGCTGAAAATAACGGAGACGACAATAATGTGTCAAGCGATGATATTCTTTATAGCGGGTAATCAAGTGCAAACTCGCTATAACACAATAAGCCTTTTCAACTTCATAATTCCATTTTCCAATCTTTGTAATGGCAAACGTGAAAATATTATTTCAGGTTTTGAAACAACTGCGGCAACCCTAACATATTTAACATACAACCTTGCCACAAACCCAGCCATCCAAGATAAACTTGTGGCTGAAGTAGATGCTTATTTGGCTCGTCACGATGGAAAGATTGAACATGAAACTATTGGAGAATTGGTTTACATGTCGGCTTGTGTTCAGGAAACCTTGCGAATGTTTGCACCATTGATTCGTGTTGAGCGCGTTTGCAACAAAGATTGGTATCATGAGCCAACTGGATTGCACATTCCCAAAGGTATGACGGTTCAAGTGCCTGTGCATGCAATTCACTACAACGAAGAATACTTTCCCGAGCCACACGTTTTCAGGTATTGAAACTTTAGTACAATTCATTTACCCTCTTAATATATCTTAAATAGAAAGTTTTCCCTCTATAAACAATTCAACCTACACACTTTCAGACCAGAGAGGTTTCTTGCTGAAAACAAAGACCAGATAAAGGCATACTCCTTTCTTAGTTTTGGAGCTGGAAACCACAACTGCGTTGGAATGCGCTTTGCTAAAGAGGAAATACTTTTAACGGCAGCTAACGTTCTGAAAAATGTTACCTTCAAACCAAATTCCGACACAAAGATCAAATACTTGCCTGGGCACACCTTTTTATTTTCCACAGTGCCATTTACTGTGGATGCAATCCAACGAGAAAAATAAATTGTGCGTGACTGCTTTCTCTGTTACGGACATTTACACAATGTTAGAGCTTCAGAATGTAATAAATTGAGCAAAATTCTCAAGTAAAATCCTTGTTGTTGTTATTATTGTTATTTGTACAACAAAGCGAACCCCTTTTCATTATACTGACGTAGCAGCATGTTTACCAATATTTTGACAGAATAGTTCAAAAGTTCATTGTTTACGGCACGTGTGCATACTACGTTCTATTCTGGGCATTCAAACAATAATGGACATTGGACCAGGCAATTTCAGTTTAATCTTTTTTCCCCTAAAATTAAACAAACCTGATGTAACGTCGTCGTGTTGCATGATGTACTGCTCAATGTAAACAAATAGGGAGATAAGAAGTTCTTTCCATTACAAAAAGTAAAATGTACTTCCGTTTCATTAACTGTTCAAAAGGAAGCAGCAACAAATATAACAACAAAAAATGATACAAGCACCAACGTTTTTGGCTCTGTTGTGTGCACCCAGCCACAGGTATCGTTTAATACCACCACCACCATCGTCAACAACTTACGGTTATTATATCAATAGAATAGTGGAAAATATAATATATAAAAGTTGACAAGGCCAATATATACATGTACTAGACCACTACAAATAATCCTTTTGCAAGTTTGTCTATTCCGGAGGTATCAATTTCATTATCGTCATCATCGTCATCATCGTCATCATCATCATCATGATCGTCAACATCACTAGGCAATAAGATGAAGCAAACAAAAAAGACGCGTAGATTACCTACGTTTCGTGTGTATCCCCACCTTGCCACACGGCACGGTCGTCACCACCACCACCACCAACCAGCACACCACTGGCATTGTGACATGGCTACTGGGCATTATTCAGGAGCTGAGCAAGACACTAATGCGGTAATAGTACGGAGGCAGAGAGAGAGAGAGAGAACTGACTTACTCTCATTTTACTTTGCGAACATAATAATATCATGAATGCAAACTTCCTTTTTCCCGTGCTTGTTACCACCATCATACACAATGGTTTCTCATCCTATTTACTTTTCCAATAGAAAATTGTGTCTCCCACCTGGGATCGATTTGCTTTATTTACACAAACTCCCATAGACAAGCATTCTCGACAAAATTTAACCTACCATCATCATTGCAAAACGTGTTTATCCCTTTGCTGGTGTATGCACAAACAAGACTCTATAATGTCAAGTTTTCACTATTATAAATAGGCACATCGAAATAATAGTTTAGGAAAGCAGCGCGTTTCCAGCACTCTTGTCTTCCAATATCAAACTTTGGTGTTGGTGTTGTTATTGTTTGTTACAAAACCCATTGCTCCAACTTTCATTCGAATTTAGAATATTAAATAAACGTACAAATACACATATTCCAGCGAATCTCCCACCAGCTTGTGCTCATCTGATGGCTTCTTTGTCACATTATCGTACAATTCCAACTTCAACAACAATACAAACCGGTGCCATTATTATACTCCTGTTTCTTTTTTCAGACTTTTTAGCCAGCAACACAATAACCAAATTTTAATAGTAGCTGACTATGTATATTTTGTCGTCTCGTCTGGAATCCGAGAGGTGTAATGACAATAATAATGAACTCCTGGTTTAACGGGAAATCACAGCGAGAGCGTTACAAGACGGTTTGGTTGTTGTAGTATGCAGTGCTTCTGGAAAAGCACATTCGGTTTAGAGAATAATGACAATGAAGCATTGTGTGCATTGGAGATAATGAAGGACTGGGATACGCTTTTGGTACAAGTGAAAGTATGAAAAGTCTAATGGTGAAAGCAGGAAAATAGCGTGTCAGCATTTTTAACGTTAGACTGCAATCAAACAGGAGTACCACTACGAGCGTCTATATGTAACGCTACAGCGTGCCAAACAAAAAACGGCAATATATCTGTATACCAGGAAAACTGAAAAGCAACCGAAACAGAAGGTCGAAAGGTAAGCCAAAATCAGCACATATGCATATGTACATACGCACACACCAAATGTTACAATGATCAGGAAAATATGTATATCTATAAATCCTGTTCAATGGAATATACCTCACGGCATTATTATAACTACTTTGATCAAAAGTTTTTTTAAATACTTATTATCATAACATGTTCTACGTAATATATTATATGACATGGTTTTTCTGTCTCTGCACCACTACTATCTCTCTCTCACTGGTATAAGCAGCCCACTAATGCCAAAATAATATATGCACGTTTTGCTTTTCACCAACACAAGATTCCAGAATACCACGTACAAGACCTCGACGAGTACTCGGCAGTTTGATTTTATTTGGCCTCGATCCACAAAGTCAGGTTCTATGTCAGTCGTTTATTTAATTTGCTCATCCACCCACAACGTCAAAAAGGAGTCTTGAAAACCTAACGAGTTTCAGTGTCAATTACCAGTGGTACCACAGTGGAAGATTATGAGGCAATAACAATAATAATTATTATGTCAATATCACGTCATCAGATTACGGAGCAGAGTTGAAAGAAGAAGAAAGAAAGAAGGGGGCGAAGGACAGGCTAATTCACAAAATAATCAAATGATTTGATCTTTTCTAAGATCCATTCAGTGCTAGGCGCTGCTGGGAAATAATTCAAAAGCCTGGTATTTAAAGATATTTTTGTGGAAAACAAAAGCCCAGCAGTAAGAAGTGTGCTTGGATTAAAGTGAATGTGAGGTTATATTATACCATACCACTTACCACCATGTCAGAAATACCTAGCAAAATGATTGTCTTGCTGTCAGGAAGCTGGGTAACTTGTTACGAAAACGAGGTCAAAGGATGATAGCAAACTTTGAAAGAAATATGTCGTATTGCAGGTGTGGAATGTGGAGCAAACTTTGATAACTGTAATGTATACTTTTTGCAGAAAAATGAGTATCAATCTGGATAACTTTGAAGTGGATGAGTTTGGAAGAGACACGCCATTTGTTCTCACGAGCCCAACCTCACTGCAAGCTTGCTCTGAACTGGACGTTGAGGTTATAATACCTAAATCCTCTCTTACCTAATCTCCTTTCTACACGTTTAATTTAGCCGAAAATAATAATTTTATTTCAAAAGAATAAAACTTTTGGAAAACAAAGTTTTATTCTTAAAAAAATGATTACTGTGACCATCTTAATGGGATTAAAATTATTATTATTATCTGAATTTAATTATACAGCCTATTGAGCTAGTTTACAAAAGTTTAGAGCACTTTGAAGAAACATGCTGTTACCTTCCGCTCTCCCACGTGTATCGAATTTATGAAGAGGCAGAAACAGAACGCCAAGGCAAGTGAAAAAAACTTTCACCTTCATTAAAACCACTTCAGTGGAAATTTATTGGATTTGTTGTGAGAGCGTTATGTAATTCAGCAAATAGCCTCATCATCGGAATATATTTATTTATGCTCTTATTTACCGTGCTCTTATTTGCCATGCTCAGCCAAACTGGTGCAGTGCCGGGAGCGGAGAAAAGCAATTCAATGTCACAATATGAGAGTAACCAAATACAACAATAACAACGCGGTTCCGGTACCATCGAACAACAAGAGCAACAACAATAGTGCGATGAAAAAGAAAAAGTCTGCGTCGGCAACATCCGTGAACAAAGTGAACTTCCAGCGGAACGATTTGCAGGCAACGAGAAGCGTATCTACGTCAAGGGACAATAATAACAGTCGAAAAAATAACATTCGAGTCTCCTCAAATTATTGCACATCCGACACAGAGTCAAATGAGGGAACTTTACATTTCACTGGGAATTGTGACAATTGTGACATTCCTATTTCATCCAGAAGTGTACCTGATCTCAGAGGGAATTTGGATTTCCGCAAAGTTGCTGGCTCAGCATGGAGTCCGAGACATTACTGTCTTTGCCATTTGGATCTACGAGATCAAGATATTCTTACAGAGTATTTCAAAAGGTTTGTAATACCTCCACTCAATAAATATATGTGCTTATAGCAGTAGTGTCAAGGTCATTCTTTCACAAAAAATGGAGCTTTTTTCTAGAGAAAAAACCAATGCATGTCTCGTTATTAGCCATGTTTGAAAATTATGTTGTCGCTGTCATAATTTATAAAAGTACGTAGAAATGTGTATGAAAACAAGGTGCATGTAGTATACACACATATGTTTCTGGTAAATTATTATTATATACCCATTATACCAATGTTTATGTGAAAACAAATAGATACGATGACATACTTTCATCCACCCCAATGTCTGAAGAGGACAGGAAAATTTTGGAAAGATTAATACTAAAAAGAGGGAAAATGCTGGAGTGGGAGAGACAATCTCAGGATCTTCGTGATATTCTTGAAGTGGATAGAATGAAAAAATACAGAGTAAGTGTGACGATGATGATGATGACGATGGGCATAGTTTACATAAGAACCAAAAAATGTAGAATGTTTTAAATTTCTTTAAAATGATTACTTGAAATTCTTTACATTGTTCTTTACATGAAGGCAAGTCAGATTCTTGCACAACAGTGGAAAGACAAACTTTCGGAAAAGAGACGAATGGAAAATCTTGAAAATCACAGACGCTATGTAAAAATGCAGGAAAAGTTACAACAACAACAAAAAGAACTTGAAAGATACCTGGATGAAAGAGATAAACGGATTCAACTATATTTGGAAGACATAACTTATAAAAAGGTATTTTGTATTCTATAGCGAACCATGTAAATGTTAACGAAATTTTACTACCTATTAATGTTATTTTTGGTGGATGCGAACATAAAATTATCCATAATGTGCACGAGTTTTTATCCGTCCGTATACTGTGCGTTACTTACCTATGTAGAAGCGTGGTCTTTTGGAGAAACAAAGATTAGAAGCATTGAGGCAACTCGAGGTTTCAAAGGCAATAGAAAGGCTGCTGGAAGAAGATAAACAGAGACGGCAGTCGATGCGAGATAGGCTACAGAAACGTATGACGGATGCTGAAATCAGGAAACGAAGAAGAGAACAGGATTACTGGAGGGTTTGTACAATAATAATAATATGTACATATACATAAATAGAATCTCAAGTTTCCCTGTTATTTGCTCCACTTGCTTTTCACATTACTTGACTCTTTATTAATACAAATCTATTTCCTCCTCACTCACATCTGGTCAGCCCATTTGTGTGCCAACGAGCACACAAAATCACTTATCTTTCATTGGACGAATATTCTGTCTGAATGTATGTATGTTAACGTTGATTCAATTGCATACAGCACGTCTCTGAAATGAATCGTTTGGAGGACATCAAACGAGCTCTGAAATTGGAAAAGATTGAACAACAGGCACGAGCATCTGTGGAAGAGCTCCGTCATCAGATTGAGGAGAAGGAGCATCGGGCTAAACTCAATCAACTTCGCAATCTCCAAATTAGAGATAAGGCAATTGAGTCTGGATCCGGTAGGCATCACCAGGCCATTGAAAAGGCTCGTAGATTACATGAAGAACTCATTCGGGGTTTTGAGGATTGGAATAAACGGGCTCTGGAGCTGCACGTTGCAGCGCAGGAAAGAGCCGGGCTGAAACACGTTGAGGAAGTTAACCGACGACGAGCTCGTGCGGCAAGTGAGAGAATCCTGAGAGAGGAACGAACTACTGAGATGCTCAAGCGAGTTCACGAGATGGAGGAAAGGAGGAAAGAGCTGATGAAAAGTGTGATTGAGTCAAAGGATATGAAGAGTGCACGCTACAAAGCGGAAAAAGAACGATCCATTAATATTTCTAGAATTAGAGCACAGCACGCAGCAGAGCTGCGGCAAAAACTTAAGGAGCAGTTAAATCCAGAAACGTTTGACAAGAAAGCGGCACGAGCGGAAATGGAACTGAGGCTTTTGAAAAAATCGGAAGTGCCCAATTTTTCGTTGAGATTTAATCCAAAGTTACTTACTAAAAGGTGTTCATGTAGAAATTATTATCATGGTAGAAATATCTTTAAAAATAATGGCAACTGTTGCGGAGGTGGTGCTAGCTTCAAAACCAAATGTTGCAACGGAAAAGACAAGAAAAAGCCAATGTCAGCAACATAAAGATGAAATAAGCTGCCCATATACTACAACTTTGAAGAAATCCACAATCTTGTAAATCAAAGATAAAGCTAAAATTATTGTTCTCGCTTAAGAGTTCTGTTACAATAACTTATATTAGTAAAAAATGTATTTTTTCTTAATCAATTTTCGTTATGTTAGAATAAGTTTGCGGTATATAATAATAAAAAAGTTACAATTACTTATATGTATTAGTAAAAAATGTATTTTTTCTTAATCAATTTTCGTTATGTTAGAATAAGTTTGCGGTAATAATTAAAAAACTCTTTTTATTTTCCTGTGGACAAGTTAAAAAATTCATTGGATTCTGTTCAGTTTCCAATGCTGAGTAATACTACCAGGTTTGCATTTTTCAAATTTCACGGCCTTGTCAAAGCTGCAAATATATAAACATTATTGACTCTTATTACATTATTACAATAAAAATATACTAATACCTCCTTGAGAATTAATTTTGAAATTGATTTCCGTCACCTGGCTGTTTGTAAGCATCTTCTGTTCAACGTGTTGAAAATGATGTATACGTTGGGAGCTTGTAGTTGCTTGAATTCCCATGCATTATATGAATGTGCGTTATTTGTCAAACTTGAGGTAACCGAGTTGAATTCATTTGCCAATGGTTTCATGTTATACCCTCTACTTGTATCTGACATGAATAAAAAATGGAATAATTTGACTAGTTATGCTTTGATTGGTAAAATCAGAGATAGATGTTCTTTGGGCAAAATATAAATAAAATTTATAGCTCACGATAACCTAATCAGCACTCACCAAATTTGATGAATTCCCAAAGTTGACTTGCACTATCGGAAAATTTCTTTAAAACCACAGATCCTGGAGACATGTATCCATTACGAGCTGTTAAATACTTCAAAATTAATTATGATTTACCAGGCGATTTGATACACTTTCAACCGTGTACAGTCCATCCAAACGAAAATGTCCTGCTTGAGATCGAGCGATTCGCTCTGCCTCTATTCTGTTCAGGTATTCATAATCATCCGAACAATCAACAAATTGAAGTAACACAAGTACAGCCGTTAACTTACAGTATATTACTAGCTGCATGCTTCCAAAATTAGCAGAAAATTTTATGAGCACAAAAACAGGAAAGTATTAGACTGTAAATTATATGATCCGAAATTTTGAGAAATTAATAATTCAAAACAACTCAATTTTTGTTTTATTCAAAATCTTGTCAAAAAGAAAGTTGCACATAAAAAGGAAGTTCCGCAGTAAATTGAAAAGTCAAAAATGAAAAGAAGTGTTGAGATTTTCAGAAGAATTTGTGCTGATTTGACCTTACAGACAACATATTGCGGTAAGTCGTGTACATTCTGCGGTTCAATAGTAAAAAGAAGTGTTGAGATTTTCAGAAGAATTTGTGCTGATTTGACCTTACAGACAACATATTGCGGTAAGTCATGTTAGTCGTGTACATTCTGTGGTTCAATAGTAAAGCAGCTCACATAAAAAAATACGCAGTATCCTTGTAAATTCCAACTGATATCACGGAACATCGCACGATTTGGTTAGCGGAGAGTGTGCTCTAGGAATTCCAGTGGTGCGGTTAAATTATTTCATGAGGGCTGTAAACGTAAAACTTGACTATTTATTCCGTAAAGAATACAAAATTTTGATGCAAAAATACCATTTTTCCTTAATAGTTTACTAAAAAAACAAGAATGTTTAGTTTGCATATTTGCTTTACCGAAATATCAGCAGATATCGTTCCAGTTTGGTCATTCCAATTTTAATGGAAATCTGTTAATTTCAGCAAATAAGTTAAACTCAAATAATGCAGAAACTAAACGAACAAACTAAGGTGCTCGTAAAAAATTTGAATTAAATAGTGAGTTTACTAACGTTTAAAACTAGAGCAATAGCTAGTAGAGAATACAGTGCTAATACGTAGTCTATTATAATGTAGAATTCAATATCATGGCATCCTCGTGGCCATATCAAATCATTTGTGTGGGAGTACTCGCGATTCCAACACTTATTGATTGTTTCCTAGAAAAACATTATATTTTTAAATTTGTTCGATAATAATAATTTATTTTTAAGTCATATTTTGTGACAAAGTCAGAATTTACACTTTTCACGGCTTGACTACAACATGAAATTGGTAAATGAATTTGATGTCGATGAACCACAGTAAGTGTACTGTTATTTCGGTTCAGTTGAACACCTTGGTTGAGTAACCAATCATTCTGGTTGTGATACCCGCAACATTTTCTCTGTACATTTATAGCAAACAAATGTATTATTTTTGCAAATTGTAAGATTTTCATGAAAATACTTTGAGTAAAGTCGCCAGTCTTATTTTTTCCCAAAACAGTCATTTCGTCTAGACCCAGTCCTCACCTTAGTTTGTGTAATCTTCCATGTTGGTGAAATATTAGAACCATTCCCCTCCATTAATTGGCCTTTCATGGTTGATGAAAGTTCATTAAAAAATAAATAAACCCCAAGTGGCAAGGTTAACATGAGAATAAGATACTGGAGGCTATTAAAACTCATTATAATTCGATACTAGACAATACAGCAAAAGATATGAGCATTATTACCATTTTTCTGCCACCAAAAATCATATATAGGAACCTACATAATTTTAAATGCTTTTCAATGATAATTTTAATTTTATTACCGCAGTTTTAACTTTTTGATTTCGCTTATACTTCATTTTTATCATGATGAAGAATATCGCTACCCCCGTAAGTACTATTTCGGAGCCGACGCCAATTACTAGCCACGGTCTGATAATCTGTGTACTGAAAGTCTCGCTATTTCTGCGGCAAAGTCTTGCAAGCATGTTATAAAATCCTCCCCACGTTAACTGAATAATAATGTATGTACATAAAATGTGATTTCATGATATGTACTGAAGTTTTGAATTTCAACATAATTCGCTACTTTATTACCAGTAATGAAAAAATGAATATCCAGGTAATCATCCTCCGTCTTCGAATATTTGATGATATACGATACAAATTTTCTTCAACTTTTTCATCTTGTTCAAGCGAGTCCACTATCGGTTTAGGACACGGTTTTCCTATCATAACTAGTTCTTTCGGTGGTAGCGTTTGTTTCCAGTTTACGACAGTATCATTTTCAGGGTTAACTTTATTATGTGAACTATTATCATTGTTGACCGGTTTTGCATCAGTAATGCTTCCATGCAAGGCTACGTCAGTGGGATTTACCGAGCCTA
>JAHZMT010003391.1:0-14606 GCA_027743785.1 Sinhomidia bicolor
GTAGTCCTTTTAAAATTCCAAGAAAAATTATAATTCATTATTATTATTACGTGTATTATCAACGTTTCGCTTGGACACACAAGCGCTACTTTTGGATACAGTGTTTGGTTGATTTTTTTTCACTATTATTGTTTCTTTACTCTCTTAACGTTCTCAATGAACACGTCTTAAATCAGTTCACCGGTATCAGATTTTTAACATGTACTCACAAAAAAAGTTACTATGTACTTGAAAATCTCTTGTAGGAAAAAAGGCTAAAAATAGTTGAGCATGCTGCATGCATACATACATGTCTATTCACACACGTAGGCACATTAAAAGTATTTTTTTCTATAAATTAAAAAAAAACATTATCCCAAGCAGCAACTTGTACAGCAATAGAGATGAAAAAAAAATCCTTTCGTTCTGTTTTTTTTCTCTTTCCGTTTTTATAGAGGGATTCCTATCCTCCATCTCAACTTCCTCTTTCCACCTTCAATTCTTTATATGAATTGCATTTTTTTATGTATGGACATTACCATCACCTTACCAACCATCATAATGTTTTTTCAGTTGAACTTGAACTTGTGTGCGTATAATAATAATAATAATAATAATAACATTTTCTTCACTGTACTTTCTTCCTTGAAGAAACATTTTAAAAGAACGGTAGGGTCACCACCGCATTATGTGTTTCAACATGTGTACCCTTTCCCTTCTCTCTTTTTTTGCTGTTTTAAAAGGAAGCAAAACAGAGGATTTTTACTTTTCAAAAGTTTTTTTTTGTAACTCTTTCTTTTGCTTCCTTTTATCAATGTCACTAGTTTTATCCCTTCCTCATTCCCTCGTATCAGATTTCATCTCAGTTTACCAACATGTTTTTTAATCGTCAGTGCAGCATTCATAGGGATAAAAATAATAAAAATATAATATTCACACAAAAAGTTATCAACTACACGTAGAAAACTATAAAGCTGTGTGCTCAACTTGGTCCTCCCAATTTTTTTGACCAAAATGTCTTCTTTTTTTTGTCAGCATAAATGTGTTTGAATGGAGTGCAAAAAAGTGTATCAAGAGAAGCATTATAAAAATATGTACCATTTTTATGAGAATTCGTTCAAGGTTCAATAATCTGTCATCATCATCATCGTCGTCGTCGTCGTCGTCTATAAAAATCCAACTTTTATTTCCGCATTTTTACGCTCTTGTTCAATTTCATAGAGGTACCTACACATTCATGTGACATGTCATATTACCAAGTAATCTCGTTCATACTTTTTTTTCAAACGCTGTTTTTTCTATGCACAAGTAAAATCCCACCCAGAGCAAGGCAAGTCTATACAATATTTTGTGTTTGTTTTTTGTCATAAAATGATTTAATCAAAGTGTTGATAATCAGTGCAGCAAAGTACAGTAGTCATGCTAAATAGCGTAGAACATAATATCCATTTACATGTGTCGTCTCACCACCAGAAGAAAAAGGAAGTGTCTTTCTTTCTGCTAAGCAGTAGCACAAAACTCTTGTTAAATCTCATCGTCATCCTCATCGCATCTCTTTCCTCCACGGATCAACGGAACAACATGAACACTGATGATGATGATGATAATCAAGTGTACACAGAAAATGCAATGTGTGAATTATTATTTCTTCTTTTCCCTGTCGGTTTCTTCCTCTTGATTGTTTCATGAAACTGCATAGAGATACGTGAAAGTAGTCGTGGCAGCAGCAGAAAAAAAACATTTAACGGTACCCTCAAAAGAATTCATGTAAACTTCCTTATCGCCACCACCACCACCACCACACCGCCGTAAAAATGTACAGCGAAGGATGATGATGATGATGAGAATGCGATGTGGTGACGCAATCTGTGTGCACACAAAAAAGGCACTCACTTGACTATATAATATATAACCTGCTTGTTCTCTTCATCTGCTGCAGGAATACTATCGCAGCCAGCGCAACAGCAACACCAGCCAAAGTGCTAATAAAGTGATGACCTGCAAGAAGAAGAAGAAGAAAAGAAGACGATTTTGCTGGTAGCTATATTAGCTGCTGTTGCTGCCTCCTCTTCTTCCCCAATCCCCATTATACTTTGCAATTTGCAGTACACATTATTAGCATTCGTATTATTAGCTCTCTTCGGCTAACAATACTAGGGAGGATGATTGTGATGATGATGGCTTCAGTTCATCATGAAGATTCGATTGTGCATATGAATCAAAGTATTTGCCCATTGTTCACATTTATACTGCGAGAGAGAAAAGAGTTGATACCTGCTTGCTTCTGCTGTATAATGATCGTCATCAGTGGTTGTGGTGATAATGTGAGGTGGTGGTGATGGATGATGAAAGCAAAACTGTTTGTCTGACAAACAGTCATCCTGCCAAAAGGTACTTGTAAAAAAACGCAGCAAGTTGCACGGATGATGATGATGATAGGAATGGGAATCAATCGAAATTGCGGAAGACAGGGTTTGCCTTTTTACAGTTATGTTATGTAAGCGGATAACTTATAATACCATTGCTAGGTAGCAACAATAAACAGCGGTTGGCTAAACATACATACATACATACATACACGCAGGCAGGCAGGCAATTCTCCTCATCGACACATCGGTTTATTATTTTTTTTCTATTCGGTTTCTTCATTTCATTCACATCTTCTTCCGTCTCGCTTCTCCTTGCTGTCCTGTCGTCCCACGGGCAAAAAAAATACAGTGAAAGGTATTGCAAAAGGGATGAAAAGAATAGACAGCCAGCAAAAAAAAAGATAAAATATTGCTGATATCGTACATGTCCTCTCTCCTCGCTCTTCTATGATTGCCAATCCTGATAACTTGCTAAAGTCGCCTTCACAATAAAAGACGTTTCGCTTTTCTGAGCTATGCAACAAGCATGCACACACACTTGCTTAAAGCTTTTCTCACAAAAACGAAACTGATTTGTAGTCGACAAAGAAGAAGAACAAATATTAAATTGAATGCCTGTGTCTGTAAAAGTAACTTTCGCATATTTGTCGTTACTACTATACTGCTAATTTTCTAAATGAAAAAGAAATGATTTTTTTAATATTATTATTATTATTGATATTGTTTGCAAAGCATGTCTTCTAATCTGCTACTCTTTTTTTCTGTTGAGGGTAGTATCAACGAACGGATCAAAGGAATTTTCAGTGGATTTCTTCTTCTTTTGTTTTCATCCTTCCCTGCATGATGGGTAATAATAATACGTGGTACCTAAGTTAGCACTGGTTTGGTTTGTTGGTTGGTATTTACCAGAAGAGTCTATAAAAGAGAGGATTGAACAAGTGCTTGTAACTTTTGCACATTTTTTAAAATTTTTTTTGAACTTGAACAATGTAGAATGTAGGGTTACTTACTACTACTACTACTAGGACTCGTATATGCTTATATGTAGGTACATATATTATTATGATGCATGTAATGTAAGCAAGTACAAGATATTATATAATCTTTCTTCTAGAGAAAAAAAAACGCAACGCCTGATAAGTATACTAGTGAGTGGGAAAAAGTAGCATTTTCATATTATATGACTTGTCTGCAAAATGGTCAAATGAAATGAGAAAAAAGGATACATGTATAAAAAAAATATAAATATATGTATATATAATGTATATTATAAGTGTAATATAAAATAAGAGAAAAAGTGCAGAAAGTAGAAAGGTAAGATGGAAGGAGATAGATAGAGGATGATGATGATGGCTAGAGAGAACAATATTATTTCCCTGGTCGTGTTTCGCTGAGGTTTTATTATTATTATTATTATTATTATTTTCATTTCGCCTGTGCATCCAGCTCTATTATTGCTTTGCCAGCCACGGAAGTTTCTTTTGCACATAAAGTCATTCACATTTTGACCCATATTTTTGTTGTGTGTGTACGTGTGTGTACCCATATCATCGTGATGATGATGATGGTTGCAAGAAAGAAGAAAGGCAAAGAAGGCAGCTAGCTAGCTTAGCCTGGCAGGCAGGTAGCAGGAAGACAGACACTACATGTTTTAGGTTTGCCTGCGCCATGGTATGAGATGATCATGATGATGATGATGATGATGGCAAAATGTTGTCCGAATCAGGATAATAATGGGAGAGATCGTGCTGAGCTTGATCCCACATGAGCAACAACGAGAAAAGAAGAAAAGAGTGACGCTGAAAATACGAGGAAGGTACGTGAAAATATATTGAATAGGCTGAACTGCTCATTGTTAGCAGCAGCAGCAGCAACAACAACAACAACAATGGTGAATTGAGTAGGTAATCAAGCAAGTTCATGCAATAATTCTCTCCACTATAAAATCTATCTACCTACCTGTATAACACATATCTGCATTACACAACCAAGATTGCAAAACGCTGCTTGCTAATAATCATAATGGCAGCAGCAGCAACAACAACAACAATGATGATGTATGTGTACATGCTTGAACAATGGGATGATTACTTTTGCTGCGATTGCCATTCAAAAATGAGTGGATAAGGTAACGAAAGAGAAGAAGATGATGAGCTGCTTGCTGGTTACTGTGCTGATAAAGTGGTGTGTGGTGATGATGAACGCGAGAAGGAGGAAAGACTTTGTTGGCCTTTTCTCACTTACTTGAGGTCGAGGAGCGTCTTCTGCACTGAGACTGGTTACCAACAGCAAATGTGGACAGTGCTGCTTTCTATGGTTGCAGCTTGTGCTTATTCCTGACGAGTCACTTGCTACGGAGTCGAGTCAGTTCTGGGGTAACTTTTCCATGAGCTGTTTAGTTGAGTCCTGTTGTCGGGAAAATGAATACCTAAACATATTAGTAGATGCTCTAGCGTATAAACGCTTTCAAATTGTCGAAACTTTTTCTTTTTGCAACCGATTACTACTTACTATGGCTCCACCAAGTTCCTTATTGCTGAAAATATTTTATATACAAAAAAGCACATGCCTTATACTCCATTTTAGAAAAGACATTAGAAAATTCTAACCGTTTTCGAGAAAATGGTCGTTACAGCTTTAAAACACAATCCAAACTTTAGAACGGCGTTTTTAATTTCTACTGCGTAAGTATATTATAGCTTCGCTGCACCTTATTATTGCTACTAAATGTACTAGTTTTATTTCAATTATCTTGTGTAACATTATAAATTGTGCTGAATGCCAGAAAATTAAATATTTTTCGTATAATCATGAAAAACTTGCCAACTTCATAATTATCATTTTAAGTTTGAGTTTAATTTAATATTATGAAAAAATGATGGTTTCATAATATTTCTTTTCGTCGTTATTTTTCGTATCCAAATAATTAGTTTTCTTTGTTTGTAAGATTGATTTTGGATTGCTATAAATAGCAAGCAAGCCCATCATGATTATAATATAGTATTGTGGTATATGAGATATGACGAGTCTTGTAGACTGTTGTACAACCTTGAGTGAGGGTTTTTCTTTTACTACTCAAGTCGTGTCATCGTTTCCGTACGCCAAAAACTGCTACTATTTGTAAAGTCGTAGTTAATGTATTTATTTATCATATGAAAACTTTTAACAGTACAGGGTCATGGAAGATTGAAAAAGGAGAAAAATTAAAATGTAAGGAAAAATGTAAATGAAAAGAAAAGCATAAATAAAAAAAATTCATCAAGTGGTGTAGTTGTTGGTAGTAGGGTTCCAAGAATACTGCATGCATTTCCTTAGTTGAGTAGCATAAGAACTGCGTTGTATTAAAGAAAATGAGAACGATTGTCACCAGAGGTTTGGTTAAGTTAAAGACCAATTTTATTAATCAGGTCCACTGCTTCGGAGGACAATGGGCTAACAGTTTCCACTGCAAAAGCTACAAAGTTACACAACTTTTCCAAGTTTTCCATTACAGAATATTTCGAGTGTTTCTTTTTTCACAACTTTTTCTGCATGACCAGAGGTAAAGTTATTTGTTGGAGTATGGCATTTAGTTAAGGTGTCGACACAATCCCANCACAACTTTTTCTGCATGACCAGAGGTAAAGTTATTTGTTGGAGTATGGCATTTAGTTAAGGTGTCGACACAATCCCATACAGTATATATAACAGCTCGGCCTTTTCCCCAAGGAACTATATATTGTTTACACCATCAGGACACTAGTTAACGTTCTTAGTACTTTCAGTTAAATAAAGTTAGTATTTTTTTTATTAAACGACAGTGTCCACGTTAATCATTTACGCACCCAGTCTTAGATTTATAATCATTTGAGGACGGCTCTGAAAAATTCAGAGCTATCGATTTGACGCCAACATGACATGCCTGGCTCTTCATAATGATGGAAAATGATTAAGTAGATAGGCAACTTGAGAACAAGTTTAGGGAATCAAGAGAATGAAAATCGAAAAATGTAAATTTTTACTCAAATCAACAATTGGAACGAGTGTACAAAATATCTGAATGATTTAAAAATACACATGGATGTATTGAGTTATCACTGTAACTATCACTTTGTCTGTATGCACACTTTCATGCATAAAGATTGGCGTTGTAAAATAAGTAGAGATGATTTTGGGTACTAATTTTGACAAAATGACAGTATGGCAGATAGATGATTCGTAAACTGTTGATTGGAGTTAAAAATTGAACTGGTTTCCAAAGAGATATTTCGATAGAGCCAAAATTGGGACTCCAGTTGGAGTGTCGGGAACTTCTCCGGATGTTCCAGCAATGTCGAAATGAGTGTATTTCATTGGAATCGGAGAATTGCTTCCATACTGCAGATAATAAACAGGAATAAATAAATACGAGTTAAATTGGTTTCGAGCAGTCATTGCAAGACCTTTTTTGTAGCAAACTCTTTGCTTAACATATGTACCTTATCAACTCCAGATGCTTCCATCATGAAAGCCGCCGGAAACTGGAAATGGTAAAAACGAAAAATTTATTCATAACAAGCATTCACAATTAAATGCGAGTATCACAAGTCCACTGTTTTACAATCTTACCTGATGGCCGCGTGGAGTTCTAGATGACGCAGCATTGTTACACTGGAGAAGATCCTCCCCAACGCCAGAGCCTGAAGAATAAACAATAGTTATTGTGGTTATTAATAAAATCCCTTCTTCGGCACAAAAGTTTACTGTGAATGCAAAATAAGTATTTTTACTTTTGCAGAATTTAAGGTCCTCACGACGAAGTGAGCTAATGTCCATCATGTCTCCGATCTCCTCACCAGCCTTTTGAATGTCCAATGAAAAACCTTCTTTCTTTGCCGGTCCATTGTCAACGACGGCCTGCATACAGATAATAATTTCAAAATATAAAAATAAACACATAAAAAGTTTTCTAAAACAAGTTTAAACTGTAATCTAGTAAATCGAAATAAAACCAACAGTGTATGGTCCCACGGCTAAACAAGCATGTCCGGTTAGAGTTGCCACGGTCATTAAGTGGGCATTGGGATGCTTAAGAGCATCTTCTTTGGCCTAACAAAATAAAACTTGTTCGCTTATCAACAGAATCCATTAATGTTTACGCTGACTTTCATATAAGCGATAATTTGGAATGCGTACCCAACAAAGCGAAGACCAACCACGCGAATGTTCTTTGGTTGCAACGATCGAAGTACCTAGTTGAGAAAGAGTTGAAGCGCCGGACAAGTTTATTTAATAAATGTGACAATACAAAAATAACTGCAATAGTCAATACGTGTATAAAAACGTAAATTACCTGAAAGAATCCTGCAACTGCAGCAGCTCCACATTTGTCTCTTGACATGCCCGCCATAATGCCTCCAGCTTTGATATCAGCACCGCCCTACATAAGAGTAGCCAAGATTGTACAATACTGTCAGTCTGAAATGCACACTTTCAATTACAGTATAATTATGGAATGTTAAATTACAGTGTCATAAGTAATGCCCTTGCCGACAAGGTAAATGTTACGCTTGTCATCGTTAAGCTTCTCCCCATCGTAGGTTAGGATGATGACACAGCCCCTGTGTCTTTCGATCACACTAGCAGCCCTGTTCACAGCCGCAAACAATGGAAATTCATTCTCCAACCGCTTTTCATCGTCAATAATCTCCACTTTGATACAGCTGTTGGCGAAAATTTCTTTCACATAAGCAGCAACCCTTGGTGGTGCCATTCTTTCAGGATCTCCACCACCGATATCCCGAGCCACCAATCTTAAATTAATTTAGAAAATTCGCTTACATGCATTTTCCACCAGGTAGTTCAAAATCACAATTTTTAAATTGTTTTAATCTTACAAGCCATTAGAAAGGTTCTGAGCCAACTCAACAATTCTGGCAGTTTCCTTCTGGTCTTTACCCAACAGTCCAATAGTTTTAACCTTGCCAACTTTCCTCTGACCGTCTTGACGATACTGCAAGGGCTGTACAAAAAAAAGAAATTTTCAACGTTGAACAGTAAAACATTTAAAAGTTGAAACCAAATATATTTAATAGTCAATATTAAGAAGCTCAAAAAGTAGGAAATTATAACTGACCTCATACACTTGTTCTAAAGCTCCGAGAACACTCACCAACTCCTGATTACGGAAACGGCGAGTTCCGTCTACAAGCAAAAGAGGAGCCTTTGCTCCTGCATTTATGGCACTAAATAAAAACGGAGTTTTAATTTATCTACACGAATATTGAAAAACGCATTTATACTCGTATTCTACCAGTTGATCTGCACTTTTACTAACCGTTTTACTCCGTTTTTGGCCGCCTCACGGTACAAACGGACGTCGTCATAATCGCCATCCACAGGTCCCGTCGGGGCATACACCAGACGATTCCCTGGAGCATCCTCACAAAGTGTCACACAGCCATCTTCACTTAATGAAGAATTGACCTAAAAGGTCAAAAGTCAATTACAAATGTGCCATTACTCATTAATTATCGAGAGTACATCTTTTTATTAAAAATGTTTAAGCCTGCTTACCTGCGATAGCTTCTTCAGAACACTATCGAATGGAGCAGTTGACGGAATTTGGGGGCTGATAACGACCAACGCATCAAATTTGTCCTTGTCAGTCTTAAGACTCGTGGACGCTACCACGCTGGAGTTTCAGGGTTAAAATTTAGATTAATTAATAAATGGGTCACTACACACTCACTTTACTTTCAACACGAACAAAGTTCACTTACCTTGGCGTATTTACGCAAAAAGATTCCGGAAAAGTGTGCATGATTCTCCTGATCGAAGATGGAGCTGCTGAACGCTGCGAAACTAACCACAAACTCGGTACTAAGTTTGAGTTAAGTATGGACTGGCTTTGAAGTGAGGATGACTTGCTTAAACAACTGCTTGTTCGGAAATGACTGAAACAGAGCAATCGAGAATACTTATTTATACAATTTATTATGTCATTTCTAATTTGTTGACTACGATATATCACACATTTTCGCCTTTAAAATAAAGCTGAAGTGTACAATTAAAGTACGTATGAGTACCTAATACAATAATTCAACTTGTATGATGATGAATGCACGTTTCCAATCCAAATGCCAGCTTCCAGCTTATGCAGTTCTATAAACTTTCTACACAATAGCAGTTCTTACTCTTACTAAATGTTTGCTATTGTTTATCTATATTATTTTACACCTACCTTCTACGTAGGTAAAGCTAAATGCTCATGAAAAAGTTTAGACGACGATGATATATAATTGTTGTAAAGAACAATCTTGTTTAACTGAGGCAATAGAATTACAAATTGAATCATATACACCATTTGGAAAAAAAAATGTTCTGGATAAAATTATTTCTTTTTGAATTACTGCAATGTGAAGAAATTTCTACACAGTTCAAGTTTCAATCTAGCGAACAATTAAAATTTCCATCTCTGAATGGTGTAATTGTCAGCCCTTGGCACTCTACTTGTTATGTTACGCATCCACGCCCTAGTGGATAGGTACAAAAGTGGTCATACATGGAAAAAAACTGAGAGGATTTGTCGAAAACGGTTACAAGTTATTGCTGGCTGGAGCAATTTTTTTCACAAACTTTTAATTTTACCTACGTACTACAAGACTAAAATCACTGGTGATCACGTATGTATGCACTTGACGACAAACAAGTAAACATGACGTTTTCTTATCAAATTGACGAGAGTTGAACCCATAAACAGATTTACAAAAAGTACAGATAAACAACCTTTCAAAAAGAATTGATGAATAAATGGTATGTTTACTTTAACACAAAAAAACAGACAGACCAACTTTTACAATCAACCAGCTTTTCATTACATTTGTACTTTTGAGTTAATTTAAGGTCAGAGACGAGTCAATTATCGGTCGTTTCTTGTGAAAATTGCATTTGTCCTTACTCACCTTTTGAAAAAGTTACTATAGTTTTGATTTTTACAAATAGACATAAAAGTCGAAATTCTGAAGTCTCGTTTGCGCACTAAACAAAGTTTTCTATGAAAATATAAAATGCTTACCTACAATCACGATTAAAAGTTTTAAGTAAACGACGTCACAAATGAATGGAGAAGTACACGAATGAGTGAGACTACAGATGTGCCAGATGTGGATATAAACAGCAAAACGGAACGGAACTCAACTCAACATATTACTATACTAACTGACGTAGCAACTACAAGTGAGGTACTGCTAAGGTCGCTGTGGGAAAGATCACCCACGTTCCTAGAGTCGACAATCATGTTTTCTACGCAGCGTAAAAATTAAAATCTGACTTTTTAAATACAAAATCTGTAATTTGATAAAATTTTGGGGAAAGTTAAGACTATTAAAAAGAATAAAAACGCATGCAACGCGTGAAGCCAAGCAAAAATCTGAAAACTAAAAATCTTGCAGCAATTTACAGCTCCAAAGTTTCCTTATGCCACAGAATACAGAATTCTCCCCTGTCTGCCCCTGCGTCCTTATAACTTTGGGTTTTTGCTTACATATAATATATTTAATATCATGTAAATTAGATGATGTAATAGTAATATGCAACTGTGAAGTTTTCACATGCACATTTATTGGCTTGTGTAATAATGATAACTGTACATACTTTTATGGAAAAATACTAGTTATCTGACCTAAAAGTAATTTGAGCTTAGATTTATGGTTGACTTAAATGTTTACTTAAATTGTGTATGATATTAGGCCTTAAATCTCACCAAGAAAATGTACCAGTTGAAAAAACGCCCACTAATAAGATATATACATACATTTACATGCATGTATACGAGTAATAGGATCGGCGATCTAGACATTTAGTCCATACGTATGATGTGTATTTGAAGAGTTGAAATTCCCAAATTCAGTCTCAATATCAAAAATGAATAGTTTACACGAGCCTAATGATATGCTACAGTCAATATGATGCAATGCAAATGCAACAACGTCTCTAAACTTTGGAAAATTACAGGAATTCCTGAAATTTTCGAACCTTCAGCTTTAACTTTGACCTACTAATTAATTGTAAGAGTATTCTGGTATTCAACAATTACAATGAGGTAAAAGTACAAAATAAAATGAGTGGAAGCTGAAAGGAAGAAACAAGTTAATGCTGAACATAAATATTTTTTAAAAGTAAACGAGCAAAAATTACCGGTACAAAATGCTTCGGATCATCTCCTGTGCAATGAATTTTCTTGACAAAGGAAAAATCTGAATTGGGAATGTTGAGATGCCCCTATTGATTTCAGGTTTGACTGTGACTTCAACTTTATATTACATTTAAATTTTTAAATATTGAATTTCTTTAGGATACGTAAGTTGTATATTGGGATTGCGTTAAACGTCGACAAAACCTAACCACCCAACCAAAATCAGTAGGGACGTTCTGTTTTGCCTTCCAGACGTTAACAAAAATATGCTGTGTGTAAAGTATGCAGGTATGAAGGTACGAACGAATGTACTAAATTGTTTTCCTTTACCTGGGTGCTTATTTTGACTAATGACTAGAAAAACAGACTAGACTAGTAAAACCAGACTGTAAGAACAAAATAAAGAAACATTTAAATAGGCTAGCATTCTTTCAAAAGTAAACAATCAAACTGACGAAACTTCTGATTTGAAAGTCAAAGGTCACCACACTGAGAACCACCTGTTGAATAATGTTTTTCAGTCTTTCAACTTTTCCAAACTGTGCACTAAATTAGTGCTGGAATGAATATCAAATTATTATTTGTCATCGAACGAAAAGGTTAAAGCTAAAACAGTAACACAGCACAGTGTTTTCAATTTAAAAAATTAAGTATAACGAAAAGATGGTAGTATTCGATGACAACGGTCCGTGATATATAGTGTTATAGTGTAACTGTCCTTTTTACAACACAAATAACAGGAAACGCATATCTTTTCAATAATCCTACCTTATCTTGTGCACCATGAAATCCTGTACTTAAGAATTTCAAATGCTCAATGTCTCGTTTAACAGCACCGGCCGGTTACACACACACACACACTAACGTTATACTGTGCTAAAAAATTCTCGGCAAATGTGCAACTCTACCATATATATTCAATAATATTTAGAAAAACAGAAAGGTTGAAAGTAGTACGAGTGAAACTGAACGTGAGACTGGAACAGAGTAAATATTACAAAGGCGTATGTCTGCATCATCATCATTTTGATCACCATCCGGCCGTGTTCTACCCTGGTCCGTGTACCAGCCATATGATCTACTACTTCACATTTCCATCCTACCAAGTAGATTTACATTAACCTTCTCCACCAGCTTTATATAAAAACTGGATTGTCAAATATGCCGTTTTATAATGAATGAAAACAAACCCTGATAGCATGAACTACACCGCTGCTGGGTCAATAAACTAACAATTAATATTATTATTGTAAAGACTGAACAAATTAACACTGAAATAAATAGCATTCAATCCAATTCAATTCAATTCAATTGTAGTGATAACGTCGCACTCACACTTGATTGCAAAATACAATGATCTGACGCTGCACCTAAAATACGAAAATACGACGAGAACTAACGTGACAGTAGAAAGAAACAAAATAATTTTGTAGTGACTTACTAGAACAAAAAATCAAAAAGGAATTAAAAATATTCTCCATACCTTGACCTTTAAAGTTGTAAAGACGATTGGGTTGCTCACATATGAGAACTCACAGCTGCTAGAAGTGGTTGAAGGCAAGTGCACAGCAAAAGGTGACCCACACGTCGTCGTTGTATTGTAACTACAAAACTGCACCAAAGAGAAGAGAGCTCGCTCCAGAGTGCCAATGCCAACCCAACAAAATCGTCGTCGGTCTCTGGGTCCGTGACAGTTGAACTTCACAAAAAACCTGCTGCACTGCTTCGTTGTTGGATGTTGTTGCTTTTTACTGCATATTTTATGCACATACATAGATGATGTGATGAATGATGGATACAAACAACCAAGGTAGCTAGCAACACTTTTTTACATGCAGACAGTGGAACAGAGAGCAGATCCCGAATATATTATGGAATCCATAATATGGATACTAACAAGTGCAAGTTAGTATTACTAACTATGCTATGCATGCATGAAAGGGAATGTTGATCCAAAATCCAAACCCAAAAAAGTACCTATACACCGCACCGCAAAGTTGTTGGGTTGTTTTACGGCTGTTTCATTTCATGTTACATAATGTTAGCTAACAACAATGCGCTGATATCCAGCACTTTTTGTATGTGGTATTATTCCATTTCTATTTCTTGGTAATCCATCTGATATGCCTAATTATAGCTGAAGTAAAAATGATAGGATTTTAGCGTAAAATTAATGATAGTGACAAAATGAATATCATGCAATTTTTTTTCAGTTATACAGAATATTTGGCATTTATGTAATGTCTCTACTCTGGAAAGCAAAATGTCAGCAGTAGCATGATCAATAAAAAGCCTCGAGCTTATGTACTTTTTTAAAACTGACACTGGGCTTTATTTTCGAGTTTACAGTTAATATACTTCAATTACTGCAGTGTCAACAAAGCCAGAATTGACAGATTCTCAGCTCTTCTGTGTACTATCAACTGTTACGTATGGCATAGTATTAAATATTAATAGACATGATTATAAACGGTGGAACGATTTTTGTTTGAGGAGGAATAGTTGATTTTGCCGTGAGCATTCACAGAGCACTGGCTGATGTAATGTAACGCTTTGCCCTCTCTCAATGTATAACTTTCATCGAAAAGAATGATCAAGATCCATCAAGAGAAGTGTTCAATGTTCATGCATAGTCATTCATCAGTCATCAGCCATAGCACAGCAGAAAGGGAACGTTCAGGTTTAACCAAGCAAGAGTAATCTCGAAATTGCAATTTCTGGATGTCGACCATATAGCTGGACAGTGACTAGTAATATTTGAATCACTGCATTAAGTGAACGCTTCCAGAGAGGTAAAAAGCTGATTCATATTATGACGATGACGACTGACGAGACGACCGTGAAGTTGCAGTTGGTGGTGGTGTTAGCCTAGTTTGCCATTGTTACGCTGCTTAAGTGCCTGACCGAATCGCTACGGTCGGCGTCAGGCAGGCTTCCAAAACAACACTACAGCATGGAAAATTTATATTCATAACAAAACTTAATCAAATCAACAATAATCTAAGTATAATAAGCGAAGAGTGAACGAGCTGATTCTGTTCCTCGGTTTTGTTTTATTCCCATGTTATGATATTTGTTGTTATGACTCTTTACTTCACCTTTAC
>JAHZMT010003392.1:0-29751 GCA_027743785.1 Sinhomidia bicolor
TTACTGATTTGACTTTGTTTGTGTATAGCCACAGTACATCAAAAGCCTGTCAGAAGTTTTGGCTCATGCCGGTCATAGTCCCGTCGCACGAATGGCCTCTGGTCTTCAACTTAAAAATTTATTAACCTCAAAGGATCAAAACGTAAAAGGGCAGCACCAACAAAGATGGCTGATGCTCCCTGAAGATATTAGAGTTTATGTAAAGAAGAATGTAAGTTATGAAACATTATTCAAAGGATTATAATTTAGAAAACTCAAAGGACTATATTGTGGTTGTCAGAAATGTTTACAGCGTTATTTGGGAAGAAAATTTTATTTTTTCTTAATTTCTGCGAATCGTAGGTTTTAGGAGCATTAGGGACCGAAACAACTCGACCAAGCTCAGCAGCTCAATGTGTTGCCTACATAGCCGTTATTGAATTGCCACATAATCAATGGGTAGATGTAATTCCCATATTAGTTGGCAATCTCACTGGCCATGGCGGATCTCATCCGTCATCGGAACTTCTCAAGGAGGCCTCTCTGGAAGCAATCGGATACGTCTGCGCTGATATTGTAATGTTCAAACGCTTACTTAACTACAAACTGATATTCAACTATTTAATGTTATTGTGTTATTTTTTTGTAGGAACCAGAAGTTTTGGTAGGACAGAGTAATCAAATTTTAACGGCTATAGTCCATGGAATGAAACGAGATGAGCCATCAAACCGTGTTCGTTTAGCAGCAACAAATGCTTTACTAAACTCATTGGAATTCACAAAATCGAATTTTGATACGGAGGTACGAATTTTTTTTACTGCTGATATCTGTAGGCTACTATTTTTTAAGGTCTTGTCTTGCAAATTCTAAACTTTAATTTTCATTTTTCAGGCGGAGCGGCACTATATTATGCAAGTAGTTTGCGAGGCCACCCAAGTTCAAGACTTTCAAGTTCAAGTTGCAGCGTTACAATGTTTAGTGAAGATCATGTCCCTTTATTATCAGCATATGGAGTTTTACATGAATCAAGCTCTATTTGCCATTACAATGGAGGCAATGCGATCAGAAGTCGATGAAGTTGCACTTCAGGGTATCGAATTTTGGTCAACAGTTTGTGATGAAGAAGTAGATCTTGCTATTGAAGCAAGTGAGGCTGCTGAAATGGGTAGACCACCGCAAAGAACATCTCGGTTTTACGCCAAAGGTGCTCTCCAGTACCTTGTACCTGTTATTATTCAAACTTTAACTAAACAGGTATGCATCAGTATTCGTAAATAATTTGTAATTTGTTTTCGTACTAACATTATATTATTATTATGCGGTTATGCAGGAACTTCAAGATGATGACGACGATTGGAATCCGTGCAAAGCTGCCGGTGTATGTCTGATGCTTCTTGCAAATTGTTGTGAGGAAGATGTAATTCAGCACGTTATTCCATTTGTGCAGTCTAATATAAGGCAAGAAAACTGGAGGTACCGTGAAGCCGCTGTAATGGCTTTTGGGTGTATTATGGAAGGTTTGTGTATTACATTCAATGTTTTTGAAAGTCTGGTTATTGAGTATAGACGGCGTAGTAGTAGAGACAAATTGGTGTGATGGTTGCAAACCGTATAATAAATATAAATTCGTGTGTAGGTCCTGATCCTGTAACAATGAAGCCGCTTGCGGAAAATGCGTTACCAACGCTGATCGCCTTAATGAAAGATGAAAACGTTGCTGTTCGGGACACCACTGCATGGGCTTTGGGAAGAATATGTGAAGTCGTAT
This sequence comes from Sinhomidia bicolor, assembly GCA_027743785.1. Classification (NCBI taxonomy): domain Eukaryota; kingdom Metazoa; phylum Arthropoda; class Collembola; order Entomobryomorpha; family Entomobryidae; genus Sinhomidia; species Sinhomidia bicolor. The sequence goes on from JAHZMT010003392.1 coordinate 1,749, forward strand.
CTGACGCTGCTCTTAGTCCAAATCATCTACAACATTTACTTGAAGCTTTGGTGGCTGCTCTCGCTGCTGAACCACGAGTTGCTGCAAATGCTTGTTGGGCACTGAGTAGCTTAGCTGAAGCTGCTTATGAATCAGCATCTGAAGGTAGAACTGATGATAATAAGGAACCAGACACATACTGTTTGTCTCAATTTTTCCGACCAATTGTCGACAAGCTGCTTAGCACAACGGACCGTCCTGATGGAAATCAGGTAAGTATTTGCAATTATTTGTCCTCAATCACGTTTTCTTTTGTACTTGGGCATATTTTAAAAATTATATGTTTTAAAAGGCAAACCTCCGTCCGACCTCTTCTTATGGTCGGCCTACAAAATATAACAGAGCATACTGTAAGAAAATAATATTTGATTACTTTGTATTGAATCAGTAATATTTCATCAATGCTCTTCTTTTCATGTATAAAGTACCTTATTATTAAAATTATCGTATAGGTCTGTTCAGCTGCTGTTGGAGTTAGCGGTGATATATGCCGCGCTTTAGGAAATAAATCAGTTCCATATTGCGACGACATTATGTCTATGCTTCTACAGAACTTATCGGTATGTCTATTTGTAATCATTTTAAACGCCTTTTAAAATATTCGTTAATTTATTACACATTTTGCTAATGCTCGGTAATGGTTTTTAAAATTACAGAATGGCAATGTACACCGTTCTGTGAAACCCCAGATTTTATCTGTCCTTGGTGATGTTGCTTTAGCTATTGGAACAGAATTCAAAAAGTACCTGGAAGTCGTGTTGCAAACATTGTCTCAAGCATCCCAAGCCCAAGTGGATAGGGTAAGACTAACAAATTCAGTGTTTTATTCCTTATTTAATAAGAAGTTAATTACAATAATACATTGATGACTTCCGTAGAGGTAAATAAAATAAAAGGGATTTTTGTTTTAGAATGATTACGAAATGATCGACTATCTATGTGAACTCCGGGAAGGCGTATTGGAAGCTTACACTGGAATTGTTCAAGGCTTGCGCGGCGAAGCACAGTCAGCTGGATATCCTGGTGGCCCAGTAACTCCAGATTTGGCATTGATACAGCCTCACTTGCCCCACGTTGTTCAATTCATTTGTGAAATATCAAAGGATCCTGAAAAGTCTGATGGTAATATAGCGGCATGCGCAGGTCTCATCGGGTAATAATAATACAATGTTTATACACTTTTCATCTAAAAAAGTTATAACATATGCACATATGCTAGTACGTACCCAGGTTTTAACATAAATGTGCTGGAGAAGTTTAGACCTTTAGTTAACTTATTATGCTTATTATTAATAATTTCAGCGATCTCTTGGTTGGCTACGGAGCCGTGATTTTGCAATTAATAGATAACGAAGTTGTTAATGAACTGCTAACGCAAGGCAGACGCTCCAAAACGGGAAAAACAAAAATGCTGTCCACTTGGGCTACGAAAGAAATGCGCAAGTTGAAGAATCAAACATCGGCCGCTGCTAGTTGGTAAGCTTGCCAGTAGTTGACAGGTGTCTATCAGACGTGCAAGAGTTCAATACGAATGATACATAATGACGTGAACCATTATGTCAAATATTGCTCAGTGCTCACAGCTTTGTAGTTGGTTTCAAAATATTCTGTGTAGAAATTCATATAAACTACTGCGTATCTAGTCCTTCTTCCTTTCCATTTCCGCAGAGATGGAGACTTAACAATAATTGCTGAGCTGGGCTCTCACAATTAAAACTGACTTTTGAACTGTGATATTACTTTTAAGAATATACTATGTAACTTGTGATTATTGCTCCATTTACGAGGCCCGACTTTAAAATACTGTTCTAAGAAAATGACTTGACTATCAGCTAAATGACTGTACAATTGTGATACAAATGACATTTTTTCTATTTTTCTTCTGAATGCCTGAGTTTAGAAAGTAATACGTAAGTGATATGACTGTATGAATGTGAGATTGTGATGATTGATTGATTGCGTAACTTGATTACAGATGAGATGATGTGGATGGGATCGAGAAGCTGGAATAAGGATGTTGTGGACGGTTTTGGACTGATAAGAGATTTGTTTGCGATACTGCGTGAATGCTATTTTTCTGATTGCGTATGAGTATAAATATGATTATTAAGTATAATCCAGAAGTAGAAGTAAGTAATTGTGCGCTACGCCGACTTTAAACTGAATTAATAATGCTATAAAATAGTAATAAAATTGCCAATTCTTTTCTTTTTCAAAATTGAACTTGACCATTTCTTTACTTCCGTCTTGCTAATCTTATTTATCATCCCTTTTATTTACTTTAAATCAAGTTACACTTACAGGAGCATGATTCTTTCTCATTACCTGTTGTAAACTTTTCTTGTCTTACATGTCTAGTTTCGGTTATGTATGATTCCTTTATGGAAGTGATGTATGGTACAAATGTGTATCAACTGTGATGAATGGATTAAGTTGATTAATTGCCAAACAAAGAAAAGCGTTAATGAAAAAATAAAGCGTATTGTTAGTAGTTTAAAGAAGCGCATAGTTTACATTGTTTTATTATTATTCTATTTGTATTTTCGACAATATTTCATAATACAATATTAAATATTGCACACAATACGAATTTCAGGAATTGCTTGTATTGATCTCAATAGGTAAGATAAGATGTGAAAGGTCATAAATGGGTAAAGGTAAGATGTACTAAGGATGTGTTATGTAATTGATTGTGAATTATTGGCAAAATGTTTTTAAAATTATTAGTAACCTACAAAAGCTACCATCAATAAGAGCATCTACATATTTTCCCCAACAAAACGGCAATTGATTTTATACATATCATGAGGCTTTCTTATAAATCGGATAATATGATCTTTGTCAATCAAGGGCATTATAAGACTTGTACTATTTGATAAATCGATTCGAAATATCTGTTCAGTAATGTTCATTCACCACCCGCTCAAGGCGACTAATGTTTGGTGACGCTTCAAGCATGATTTCGGTCAGGGTAGACAGAAAGTGCCAATTCTTTTTAGCCTTGTGGAATTAGATCTGTAAAATGATATGGATTACAAAATTTACTCGGAATTATTAATTGCTTGTATTAACAAATTCTGACAAGAAATGAAGCAGCTTTTAAATGACATGCGTCAACTTTTTATGAAATTTTGTAAATTTGTCTTATTCAAGGAAGAAGCTCACAAGCAATGGACAGTATCCCCCACCCCTATAGCTTTGTCCCTTTTCCAATCATTACATTTTGAATTTTTAAGACGTCGCCATCCATAATAATTTTTCTTCATATGACTTCTGAGAAATAAATTTATGAAAATGTTTCCAATTCTTGGAAATGAGCTTCATATTGAACAACCAGTTGTACTACAAGCATACAGCAAGTTACATTGCCTATATTTAATACAAACTCTTCATTTTGATGTTAAAGATTACCTTGTATATATGTACATAGTATACTAGTCGGTCTCATCATATATCCAGCGTCTACTAATGACCACCTAACTAAAACAAGCAATACATATTTTGTAGAATTCCATGTGAATTTTAGAGAAGTGCATTGTGCTCATTTTTACAATACTGAATGAACTTCTCTTCTCATTATTGCATTTTACCTTCCCTGGTTTTCAAATACCATGTTGCGTGCACACTTCACTTGTCTTGTTGAATTTTTGGCTGAAAGATTGCATTCAAAACTTACGTTTCTGTACACTTTGTAGCAACTGAAACTGACAGTGGTGCTGGGTAAAAATTACGTACCATGTAGAAGTGTACATCATAATCATGCATGATCATTGTTGTAGACCACGACAAAAATGTTACTTGCTTGTTGCATTCAAAGTCATATTTTTTACTTCTCATCTTTCTATAATAAGCGTAGGGCATAAGCTCTGCTCTGATACAACGTTAGCAAAATATGTAACTATTATTTCAATACCATAATACTATTTATTCACTTCACATGCAACAAGAGCCTTTGTATAGTTCAGAGAGGACTTTATCGAAAGCAAAATGTGCGCAGGTGCCTGAGAAGTAAATGCAATTTTTATTTAAAGCTCACTCAAACAACTTTAAATAATATTCCATTTTAATTTCGTACATGCATTAGAAAAAAACGATACGATGATGACTAACAATGTGAACCACTTTGAGTAGTTCGTAAAATTAAATTATTATAAATCGTATAGAGCTGCACCACTGCAGTAGTGCAGTCATTTAGCATCAGCATCATCATCGCTGCAACTAGCTCCCTTAAGAAGTTTGCCATATTATTACTGAAGGTAGGTTGGGTAGGGACTTGTAGACTTGGACTCTCAGTATTCTCAATGAGTTGTTCATTTTTTTAAAAATATTTTACTCGCAAGACGTTTTTAACTTCTTACAGACAGTATTGAATGCATGAACTGTACCCACAAGAAAGTTCTGCAATATTTTTTAGATTATTCGTTTCAATAAAGCGTAGTCTTAAATTATCAGTAGTGCAGTGAATGCATTTTTAATATTCCTGTACGTAACAAACACTCTGTATATAGCTATAGATTTTACATAAATATATGAAAAGTCTAATAATATTTATGTATATACTCTAAAACATATAAAAGTTTACCTTTGCAAAGCATATAACAAAATAATAGTGCTATTACGAAGTGTACGTATGCATGAATTTGAAAAATATAATGACTTTTGTGCTTTATATTGTTGTAGTAGACTGCGAAGTAGGTATAATAATAACAGCGTAGTCTCTTATTATATTACACGAGCAGCAGACACAGGCCTTTTTGCTTCTTGAAGACCTACGTTCGTTGGAGTCACTCACTTCACTTGCTTTATTTTATACCAAGAAGAAATGATTGTTGTGCACAATGCATATCTAGGGATTGGGACTTTCTGTTTTTGTTATTGTTGCGCTTATACATTATTTCGTTGCAGTTGGGTTGGATGTTGGTTAGTTATGCGTTCTGCAGGTAGTTGAAAGGAAGCAAGCAGGTACGTAGTACGTAGTAGAACGCGTATGCACAACAATCATCGTGTAACCACACACTCAACAGGCAGGTATAATATGCAGAGATTGATAAATGCACAAAATTCCTGGGGAATTTCTTACCTATCGTCATCCCTCTTGTCTGTCATACATACAATTTTATATTTTTTGTCATTTTACATGGGATAAGGGATGCCCAAACATAATCTTCGTATTCTTTGCAGCAGCAGTCTTTACACTGCATTGCAAAGCTACACGGGAGCTAATATTAATCATTCAAAGGTTCTACGGCTCTCCTGTCTCCGTAATAACTAGTGCGCTACTATTATAATAAAGTGCTAACAACGATAAGTTTATATATTCTTTTTTTCCTGTACTGCTGGTGATTCTGAAAATAGATTCTGAAGATAATATGCAAAGTGTACAAAATTATCATTCATCTTGAGGGAGAGTATGTCACAAAGATTTTCACGTTGTTGAACAACCATGAATTTTATCAGAAAAATCCCTGCGTTTTTCTAAGTGCTATTTTATAAGAATGTTGTTGTTAATCGTCTCTCGATTGCTTTCTATAGGTATATCCTACTGGAAGAAGTGAATGCAAGGTCTACTCATTGTATTACATTTTAGGAGCTTTTACAGGAGAAATTCATGTAATTTTGGTGCTTTCTGTGATGTTGGGTCTGTAATAATTGTGCTAAAAGTGAGTGCACCATATTAATCTCTTCAGTTGTGGTGAGTAAAGTGCTTGCATATAGTACCATACTTTGACTAGCAATTTATTCATTGTTTTTTTTAAACAAGTTTTTTTTCTAAAGACGATTTGAATATTTTTTTTGAAAAAAAAAAACGAGTAGATCAGTGTATACCTATATTTATGCATAGCAATATTATTAATAGTCATTTTGGAACTGGATGGGGAATTAGGTTAATAAAACGAAAGGTGCTAGTGTGATATGAATTTTATTGTTACGCAGTGATAATTTTTATACTGTTCTGCAATTTCCTTTGGTGCAACTGCCTCCGACTGTGAAAACAAAAGTGGAAAGTCGGGTAGTCAAACCTACCTGACAGGATTTCTGTAAGTGGATTTTTTTTCACTGTACAATACATGTATTGCATGATAGCAACATTATTATAAAAAGCAGTGTGTAGTATTTTATACGATTACTATTTTATTCGTGACCCATTCAAACCATATTAAGAGTTTATTTCCGTCTTCAGCGTAAATTTACGCTTGTTTACAACATTCGCATTCGTTCTAGTCTAAAGAATAAAATGTGCTGCATGCTATTTCATGGCTCTGTTGAATAAATACCTAAATGTCCAACTGTGTTTTGATCGATAAAATTTTTGAAAAAGTATAACTTCAGTCGGGTCTAATTTTCGCTATTCTAAATCGTTTGCAGTTTGCGTTATTGACTTTTTTTATCCTAGTAGGTCCCTGGGAGTACTCAAATACTGTCGTTATTATCTTATCATATCTGTCGGTATACATATACTATACTTAAGTAGCAGTACCTTGTTGAATTGTAAGTTAAGAAAAGTGTAAAATCTAATTTGCAAAATGGAAATTGCAGGTTATAGAGAAGGAGAGAATTTTAGCATGCTCTTATCTTGACGCTTTTGTGTTAATTACTTCACAAAATGCTTACAATGGTTCATAAAAATCATCGCCAATTTACAGTGGAAAAGTTTCATTTCCGTTTTCTTTTGAATAAAGAATTGCATGCACTGCACAACCGTCATATAATACTATTGTTGTAACCTATCTAACTAACCACACACGGCACGGTTCTTATCCTGTTTTAAAAATAATAATTGCATATTACTGATATTACGTACGTTACTCACTTTACAGAGTTTGTTGAAGGTGGCCTTTAAATTGAGTGTGATAAATTGATTTTAAATGCAATTTGAATCATATTATTTCATGTTATGTAGATGTACATTAATTCTTACTGACAGGTAGTGGTTGTTTCACCATTGAAATTGTACGTGTTCATCGAAACACACGATTTTTTATATACAGTCCGTTGTCACACACAAGATTTTTTTAAATGCTCGTAGCATTACAATACAACACTCCTTTGAATTGGTGGTAAACCATTAAAAATTAGCAGTAGGTATTCATGTTTATTCTGTCTTACACTGCTTCCTTTTTTCAAAAATAAAAAATAAACTTAATATACTACTACTGCCACTGCTTAGGGTGATGACAGCTTCTTACAATAATATTATGGCAATAATTACTATAATGCCATTGGCTTGGCATAAAAATATATGGTGCATTTAAAAAGATGTACGTTTTTATTGCCAACTTGCATGCATTGAAATTCAGTGTGATTAATAGTCGCAACTTTGAAAATCGTTTCCGATTCCGTCTTCTTTTGCTTATGTAATAATAACAATAATAATAAGAGAGAAGAACATTCTTTTGTTACTCAAGGATTAATTGTGTGTTAAAAAGACTTTCTCTGTCGAAACGAAATTAGATGGCATGTTCGTATACTCGACTCGTTGCTCACTGTCTTACAAAAGAATGAAAGTGTTTCAGTAATGCTTATTGATGATAATAGGATGGCAGTAACTAGTAACATGGCCTTTATTTACACAGACTACCTGGTAGCTACATATAACTTTATGACAAGCATATAATAAAAATATCCTCAAGTTAAAGTCAATTAGTCTTTTGAATCGGATTATTGTAACAACATTTTTTCTACTATAATCTGTTCAGTTATTATCATTCTTTGTTTTTTTTCTTGGGTAAAGCCTATGCAAAATTAGACAATAATAGTAAGCACAAGCTTTTCTGTTTATAAAAGTCTGCTAGTTTCAATCTATTTTAAAATCATTATTTTACAAAGTATACGAGTGTCTCTGTCTTTTGTTGAGGAAATAGAAAGTTCCAAAGGTATTAGCATCCAAGGCCAAATTAAAAGTTTTCCTGAGGACACCGCAGACGATTGAAGACGACCTTGCATAATCATGGCAATATCATCTCACCTTTAATCTACTAGTCCATTTTAGAGATTCATTGAAACAGAGTATGCAGTTTCACTTTTGATCAGACACTTTTAGAATGACTCAATATTCAATATTGCCATTTTAACCCTTTTTGTCTCAACAAATGTGGGTCATATTCCAAAACTTGTTGAGTAGTTTTTACGGATACGAAATGTATTTTACAAAATATTATTGTGATTTAACAAGATTTTTGTTAGCAAGTAAATAAAAGTGAGCTTGTAAATAATATATATGTATCTTGCCCTGCTTTATTGTGCCTGCGTCCATGAAGTGAAGGTGAAGCCTTAAATATATTCAATAACTAGCAGACCTTACCTTATAGTTGCAACGAGCTGGTAATATAGTATATGGTTACAACTTGCAAGTAATGTATAGAAAGTATAGCAAAATACGGTATGTATGTAGCTACACAATATTTATAGTTAAATGTTTACCTGAGCATTATTTCGTTGGAAAACGGAACTGGCTCGCCAAGACGAATTTTAAATACCTACATAAATACCTTCTGAAGCACAATAAATGGGATAAAAATAGGCATTTGACTTATGACTTGAGTGGCTCACCACGAGCTTGCTATTATCAAGTCCTCCTCAAGTCATTTAAAAAATACTTGTTGAGTGATGATGTTATGTTACTCTGTGCATGATGTAAGCTCATATAAAAAGAGTATAGAAGAATATCTCATCCCATGTCATGTACGTGTAAATAGATACGTTTAACTTAATTATCCCTTTTTCTTTCAAGTTCTCATAAATTTACCGTAAAACTGTATGAACACGGTATGGTAAGTTTTAAGAAAAAATTGTAACTAAAGTTTATGTTGACAACTACATAGCTAACCTCTATTTGTTGACTTGAAGTACACATCTAACCAACTATTTACTAGAGTACTTTCAGTAGTATTCTTCATAGAAATTACCTAACTGCTTTTATTATTATCTGCATCTACATGCACCTTACCTCCTTCTGTCTATAATGTCGTGTCATCTTCTGCCTTTACTAAACAACAATACTACAGCATATGGCACTCAATAATAGAATAACATAATATGGGACAATTACAGATTTTTGCCACGATCCACATTAAAACTAGCTAATATATAGGTAGGTGGGTATATGCACACAACAATTTGTTTATGTATCTGCTGCATATAGGTAAGGCTTGAGTAATATAAAAAAAATTGTGAGACAAGGCGACTAACAGTACGATAAAATGGTTGAGAATGAGTTTTTACATGCCTTTTCGTTTTGATTGCCTCACCTTCCACTTTTCCATATCATCATTATTTTTATGTGCTCTATTATTTCTCTCTTCTCTTGAATCTGAATTGTAAAGTGTAAAAATGTTTTACATGACATACGCCAAGAGACTATAATAGTGCCAACGTTGCAGTGCTGTCATTCAGCAAAAAAAAAACTAAACGCCAACGAAAGTCTTGACAAGCTATATTCATAGAACTTAATTTAAGAGATGCGTAATTGAATCACATAATCTACAGACATAAATAATATAATTACCTATATGACGTCTGTAGTGCGTATATGTGTTTGTGGTACAGGAGCAATTAGCAAAGTTTATGAATGACTGATTGTAAGTAAAAAAAATGTGTGGGAAAATTGTTTCAGTCATGCTGAAAAAAATTATAATATCATTAAAAGCATGTTGGTGCTCAATCAAGTTTATCGCTTTAATCGTAATCCCAGATTATTTCATCACTGCCATAATTTCGCCCATTGTGCTCCAAGTAAATAGCAGCCAATAATAGCAGCAATTTATGCAAATTTTGTTGATGTTATTGACTTGCAACAGTTGCAACCTTAATTTCAGACTTTTCTCTGAGCAGGAGGAGTAAATCGATTTTTCTTTTTAATTATACAGTAAAAACTATTATGCACGCAGTTGTCTGAATGATTTCATATTAGGCTATCGTCTCTCGTGTATGGTCCAAGTTTCTTTCTTGAACTGTCACTCAACTCAAATTTTAATTTCAGATAAAGATAAAGCTGACAATGATTCTCTATCGATAAAACTGGACACATCCTCCCATTTTATTTACACTGTTGAAATGATTTTTCTTAATTTATAGTACTTTAGTACGATACACCTACCAAAAACACCTCATGTCCTACACTAACCTTTTAACACACAAAAAAATCTTTACACGCATTGGTACTCTACGAAACTCCTCATAATTGTGAAAAAAACGTAATGAGCAAATATACTACATGATTTTTAACAACCAATAACAATAAAAAAAAATACTCAAGTCTGAACATTTTTAAGGTTTGTGTTTATTTACGCCATGTATTGATCCGCTATTGTATTAAGCTGTAGTAAAATTTAGCAGATGTAGGCAGACGTAGTCATACTTATTATCATCATCACAAATTGTTAACTGATGACTAATATAATGAATGCCTCCGTGCATCCATTGGCCAAAACAATATGAAAAAACTTATCCTTCAAGAATTCCGCCTTTGGGAGTAGCAGGATTTGATTTTTTTGCGTGTAATCAAAATAGGTATGTACTGCTTTGATTTAACCAAGCCTACATTTGCTCATACTTCCCAAAAAAACTGACGAGATCAGTAATGGTAAACTGATTGACCAGAGGTGTTTTTTTTAGAAACATTCAATTATAAATATCAGCCACTATTGTGTCACACCTTTACAGATATTGTTATTATTATAGCATTTGTTATATTTATGGCATACCTTAAAGGGTTTATTTATATACTTTTTTGGTGTCTCACAGTCTTGAATGAACTGATTGGTAGCAATATAACGGTATTTGGTTAACTGCCCACAACTGCATTGGTACATACCTAAATAACTCAAAGCTAGATATATAATATAGAGCAGTAAAATCGATGATAGATATTATATATGAGATGTTATACTCATTTTGAAGCACGACGATTGCTTATGGGGGTATCTTGGTCGAATATACATAGTACACAGGTAGAAAAATGAAATGCAGTTGTGTATGGCTAAAACAAAATTGAAAAGGGAGAGTAGTAGTGGTGGACTTTAATGGAAGGCTGTTATATAAAGTTTAGTTTATTTAATAGCTTTTCATTCATGTATTGTCTAGGTATGTATGTACATACTTCATATTAAAGATTATTTTATTCATCATTATGATGGTTTAATTATATTATGGTTTATTCAATAATACTGTTTTATTACCTTTGCATTGCAATATATCAAGTCGACCAACAGACACAAATCTCATGTACCCCTCTTATTAGTCGATTTCTGTCATACAATGTTAATGTTTTTAGGTAAATGTGGATGGACTGAATAAAACAAATGAATTCCTAGTCTTGCGTCTTACCTACATACGCTGCATTGATAAGCTACAGGCAAAGTGAGGATAATAAGGTTTTCGTCTCGCCGTTGAATTATCAGTGACCAACAATAATTGCAGGGGGTGCCTTCACTCCAACAACAGCAACAACAACAATGCTGAATATCAACCACAACTGTTGAACGCAAACATCTTGTCATAGTAGAGGAGAATGTTATTTTTTTCTTATGATATCATCAGCAGCACTGTTATAGGAATGTCATGCTAGTCATGTAATGCGTAGCAGTTCATGTGAAATGATGAGATAAAAAAGAACATCGACATGAGCAAAGGAACAACGTACAAGTACAATAAAGTAATGGATTCTATTTTTTCTGCTGATGCCGTATATAATGCTGTTAAAAATTGTTTTTAGCTCTGTCATACTTTATGATGATGGTTATAAAGATAGTACCTATACATATTATATACATAAAATATGAAATAGTTCTAAATTATATTACATATTTATAACTACATATAGCGCCCATTGTTGAAATGACTTTAGCTAACCATAGTTAAAGTTTATGAGAATGATGGGCAATATGACAGAAAACCAAGGAATTGTAAGGATCTTGTATGTAGTTAGAAATAGAACCAGGAGTGTAAAACGGATTTGTCTAGCAAGGAGTTCGTCGTAGGGGTTGTCGTTTTCGTGCAGTGCATTAGGTATAATGCGTGGTGTACATGTGTGTATGTATGCCTAAACTTGTAGGCTGACAGACAAATGTGTAGAAAAGTCCTTTCACTTTTATTGTCATTCAGCGTCCTGCACTCGACGTTTTTTTTCTCAACTTGAAATTCTAACGCACAAAACTTATACGGAACATATTATCTTATACATCATCTAAGCATATAGCCGCAAAATAAAAATATATCATATAAGATATGCGTTATAATGGTAGTACAATTTATATAAAAGTTGGGGGTATATAGGCTGCAGCAACGTAGGAATATTTCTTAGGAATGAAATAATAATGTTATTTGTATGCCATGTACTCGTTGATTCTCACAATCTCACACTGAGTTGAACTATCTGTACAACAATCGCCCAAGTGGTAATGTACCTTATTGGTTGTGATATAATAATGTAGGCTACTTCTACGAGACTTTTTCAAAATACAAGAGTACTATATACATAACAAGTATAACAGGTTTTTTTGGTGAATAGATTGATCGGATGACTATATACTACTGCCACCAATGTAGTAAAATAATCCTTTCTGCATTCCTTAGCAATGATGATATAATATTATTATGACTATTACATATTATTATTCACATTATGAAGGGAGCGTCGTTGTTACAGTCCAAATTGAATCAGAACTGCACATCAAGTCATTAGGTCTTTTACAGAGTTTGTTATTATATTTTAAATTATAATAAATTCTTATTGAAAAATATTTTAGCCAGATACGACTTGAAACAGCAAAAAAATTATTTGTCTCGTGTCACCCCATAAGATAGAGAACCTTTATACAGGTTAAATTTGACCCTTTATTATATATTTTCTATTATTATTATTAAAGTAGCTTTTCAACAATAGACTAGAGTCAAATCATGCAGAAACATTTTTTAAATATGAAATTATATTGTAGACGCATGCGTATTATTCAACTATTTTTCACTTTGCTGTTAAAGAATACGACGACAATATACTTACACACAGTAATGTAGTATGCATGTAAAAATGTGACAGTGTAAGTAACTCGCTTTTGTTGACATCGTCATCATCATCAAGTTCACTCGTGTCTGTCGTAATTTTAAAGAGTTTCTTGGCATCTTTCATGTATTTATTCACACTAAACAATGCAATATAACAAAGCAGAATTATTTTCACTTGAGCTTTTTAGGATGGTGCTTCGTCGTGAGTATGTCAAAAGAAAGAATATCTATCTACCTGCACACAGTAAGCATGTACCTACAAAGCGATAATAGTCAAAATGGCTGTTGTAACTAAACTAACATGTAAACTGACTGAACCACATTCATCTTACTCCCCCGTCCTTGTTGTTGTTGTTATATTGTATTGTTAACAGGGTTTGCTGGTTAGAATAAGGGGAGACATTACATATCGTTGTCGATTTTTTAAAAGTTTAATGTTGCATAGAAAGTTAATCGTTATGCGTTGTATTATTATTGTAGTATGTACATGTTTTGCTAGTAAAATAATTTCAATGTTGAATGTTTATTTTTGTGTGCTTTAATGTGAATAATATAGGATGTGCATGCATATATTCAAGAATTTAAAAAATGCATAATATCGTGCTACCTGATCATGCGATTTGTTAGTAATGTACAGTTTCTTGATGATGATGATGATGACCACTTCTTATCTAGAAAGAAACGCTGGTCAGTTCACTTTTATTGGTTAGTTTTGTGCATGGAGATAATGCATAATATTTACTTTTGCTGTAGGACAACTACATATACCATGCGTAATAACAATTATTAATTTACAAGAAAATTTTATGTGTAGAAAGTGACCCAGCTAAATTACCGGCTTGTAATGGTTGAATGAATGGGATGATAATCAATCAGTACATGTAGTGAATAATGTGAGCATTTAAGTGACCACTATACTATAATGGTGTAGAGGTATATTATTATAAGTGCTACTTTTTTGTTTCAATTTCAATTGCAGTTATTGATGCTTTTGCAGATTGTTGTATTTGTAGGTTTACTTATTTGTAATCTGGATAATTTGCAAGCATTGCATTGCTCAATCGAAGAATGATGTGTCAAAACAATGACATTGATTGTACTATGATTAGACCTGTTCTATTATAACCGCATATTAGTCATGATGGTAAAACGTATTATTGGTGTTGGATACATGATGACCTTCCTATTTTATTATTTGGTGAGCATCTTCCTTTCAATATTTACATAAATGAATAAATGAAGTAGTAGTAGTAGTAGGCTCATTGGATAAGAAAATGACGAGGATTTTGCAATCAAAGGACAAAGAACGGGATCGGTAAAAAATATGCAATCCTTTTAGATAGTTTAGATAAAGCGAATATTAGTACCAAAAATGTGATGCAAATGCGACAAACTAATTGTAAATTCGTTGTACTTTTCTGCATTTTAGTACATAACTGGTGTCATAAAAATGCTACATATTTAATGTCAATTGCAGTTTTTCCTTACATTTGTATAAATGACGTGTATCGCATCTTAAATATCATTGCATTGATTGCAACAATCCCATTCACTTTTTTGTATAGTATTACAACTCCAAAGTCTGCAAACCAAGACTGTCAGCTATATTTGCATTAATTAGTTTGGCTCCCTTTACTTTCTTGTATTATTTTTTTGTAAAATGGGACTTATTGGTAAAGTTAATTATCCTCCGAGTTGTCGAATTACTATTCTTTCAAAAGCGATTACTGTGCGCTAGTTGAAAAGAAGTATTTGAAAAAGATCTTGTTTTGTGCCAAGAGATAAATTTTTAAAAATATGGTGTCCTATTTTTCGGCATTAGCGAAAGTGCTTACATGATTCTCAAAAAAAACACGGGATTAGATATTTCGCAATAGTAAAGTAATATTATGTTGTACCTGACGAACATGCATGCATACAGTCAAATACAGTGCATATAAAAAACCAACGTATAATATGTTGTTACTGGTTGAAGCGGAAAATACTTTTTCATTTTAATCTTTAAAGTGAATGTTATGGGAAAATTCGGTTAATTCAATATGTGCATTTTTAATAAACCGAAGAAATCGACTAAACAGAGTTGCATCAATTTAAATCAGAATCCAGTACCTATAGTCTTTCTCATATTCATCATGATTGATTACCAACGCAGTCGCTGAACACCAAAATACCGGTTTTACTTTCATTTTCTTAGTCTATGAATGTTGAAAATTTTAAAACTTTACGTGGATTACATTGATGCATTTCTTATGTTTTTCATTGCATATACGAGAGATTAACGATAAAAATGATTTTTCAAAATTACAAATACATGTAGTTATACGACGTGATCACAAGATTTTAGTTCCTGATCTCAAGTAACAGATAAAATGCATTTTCTTTGCTACTTGTTCTAATAGTACAAAATCCCAGAAGCCAAACTCTCATAAAAATGATGGATGACCATATTTTGTATTTTAGTACTAAAATCAAATATTTCTATTGTGTATTTTATTATAAAAGCATTAACTAATTGTGACATATGAAAGCACGCAGCATAATATTGTGTTGCTGGAACCTTCCTTATAAAGAGAAATACATACTTGTTTTTGTTTGTACTTTTTTCTGTAATTTATCACTACATATTAGGATTTTTATCCTTTACCCTTTATGTCGTCATTACGAAGAAGTTCCGACTTGATTTCGTCAATACTATTTTGCCAAAAAAAATCAACAACGATGATGAGCGAAATGGGTGTAGGTATATCCGTATTGAGAAGGAGTTCGAATGTTGAGCCAAGTTAAAAGAATAATAATGTATAGTTTGTCTTTCTTTCCAACTCCAGAGTCGTCTTTCTGTGTTTGCATCTAATTACACAAGCAAATTTGATTATTCTAGTGCAAATATTTTTATGTACATATAAAGCTACCTTAATGTAAGGCATATATATAATAATATTTGGTTCCTTATTCATACAAAAAAGAAGTCTGTAAAGATAAGTTTGTGCAACAACCTCTATCGTCAAAGAATTTTTTTGACTTTAAAAGAACGTTGAAGGCCATTTCATTTGACAAGCTATATCAACTAAAGCTCATAATAGTAAATATGTGTAACATATAGCAAAGAGTTGCACTATTATTGTTCCTATTATTATTAAGATTAGTTGATGATATCGTATCACTGATATATATCCAACATTATTGTAGCACCGTGCATTTCGTCTCCTCCCTTGATTCTTTCCTTAATCTTTCGTCCCTTTGATTGAACACACATATATATACATACATATCTGTACACCACGAACCACAAAGCACAGAGCAATGAGCAGAAACGTCGTCGTCGGTAAATGTGCTAGTTTTTGGTGTGTGCGTCGTCGTGTCGTGGAGTGTTGGCTCAGTCAGAATTTGAAGGCTATTTTGTGTAACAATGGCATTAATTTAAGTATCAAGGAATTTATTAAATGTAGTACCTACATGATAATGCAAATTAGTCCATGCCATGCCTAAACAACGAGTAGGTAATAATACATTTTAAAGTAAGTACAGTCATTTCCAAATCAAAGTAACAGTCCCTCAATGATAAAAAACAGTTCAGTACTACCACTACCACTACTACGACCGTCACCAAGACCAAGCGAAACTTTTTTTGCGTGACTTTTTTTCTGACTGCCTTTTTAACCTGAGCGGAGTGATGTACAATGAATTACATTTAAGTTTATATTCACTCCTTATTCCAATTCCAAATTGTCTATACAATGATCACTCACTCATTCTGAAAAGAGACGGAACTCCAGTCGTCAAGAAAAGAACAAAGCTACTTTTGTTACCTTAATTCCTTCAAAGATGCGTATAAAACTGCATAAGTATGTATACCTATCTGTAAGAAATAGAGTATCAGTAAATGGATTATATGCAGTAGTGCTGGCAAAACCTTATACTACTTGGAAAAGTTTAAGGTGCCGCATATTACTTTACAAACCGTTTCTGTATTATGCTTAGGCGTGGTCAGTTTGTCACTGGCTAATAATATCGCTTATCGCAGCAATGCACTTACCTACGCTTGGTGATAGTATATACCCTCCATTTGTGCCATTGTCTGCTTGTTTAATACAAGCAATAATTTCTTACGGCGACATTTGGCTGTTCATTTGGCTCAGTCGAAATGAATATTACCAAAAAATGTACCTAGTTTGCATAATGGTGATAGCAGTAATGACTGTGGGACTTTTCGCTTTGGATGCTTACAGGAATTTCGTTACATTTTTTAGTAACATGTTAACTGTCTGCCTGTTCATGAATATAGTTGATGAAATCTATGCAATGTTCTTTAACTGCCATTGTAGATGTTGCCATCATTTACACTAGACTGGACCATCCTACCTATTTTGCATTACAACAATTTTTCAACTGTTGCAGCTCAAGAAAGATTACAACAGTAATATGGTTTAGTAAGTGTACAGGCTTTAGCATTAAATGGACAATTTAATCTAGCTCAAAATTGTCGACCATCGTGTTGTTTCCTGTAAGTGCAGCAAAATATTTTAAAATTCGTTAATTTAATTTGTTAAAAAATATTTTTTCATGCAATTATTTATTTTTTATCTTATTTTTAGTTTTAAAAAACATGAAAAGATTCCCGTTTTTTATGCATATTGTTTTTGATTATATCAATAAATATAATATGGTGTTTGTATTGTTGTGGTTGGTTGTATAAAGTTCATAGTTCATGTGGAAAAGACAAAATGTCTTAAATGGGTTCTCAGCAATTTGTATTAAAAATATATTGTAATCATATATTTAAAAATTGACGAGTGTACTTTACTTACCACAAAACACTTTGTCTGCCAGAACCAGAGCACCTTGAAATATCTTTCATGATCATTTTGAATTATCGAAATTGGCAAATGTTAAGTGTGCCCAATATTTACTGCAAGTTAACTAATGTACTTTTTCTTCTCTGTCTTGGCTATGGTTTGGCTATTAAAACGAGTGGTATATTTGTGCAGATACACATTATTTACACATATGTACCCTTCAATGATTATCAAGTACCCTTCTTCCAACAACACAACCACTTGACTGTGCTCAGTGAATTTTGGCAATTTTACTTTCAAAAATAAGCATTTAATCTAACAGATTTAGTAACAGCAAGAACATTCCCTACATTTATTGATGAGTGGACTGTGTACTGTGCTTTTCAAACTCAAAGAAAGACCACTATTTTCATCAAACAAATATTTGCAATAAACTGAAAATGGATTGTATGCATGGACATAAAAATTCTCCTCTCCCTTTCAATGTAGCAACATTACATTTTTTATTATTCAAATTCCACTACCATCAAATCTATAAAAGTACTTTTAAACAAACAGTCAAAGAAAGAGAATAAATTAACTGCACAGTACAATTCAAAATAATGCAAATAATCATACCTAATCTTCTAAATGCATTATGATTTTTATATTCAGAATTTGGTAAAACGTTCATAAGCTATCAAAAAATTTAATAATAGTTTGCTCCATTAATAATGATATTTATTTTATTTTTTAGGTCACCACCACCAGTCAAAGTAAGTTTAACTGTGTCCTGGTAGAAAAACACAAACGTAAGTCGGATGATGCTCTTTTAACATGGGATTAACGATGGGACCGCCACGTCGCAGCGGGATCGTCTACTTTTTCTTAATTACGTAACTTGTGTAAGGTAAGCCGATTAGAGTACCATTTTGATTTTTTGAATAGTTATTATAATGACATATTATTGCACACTGGAGTAAAATGTTGATTCGAAAAATCACAGTTTCTGAGAAATTAGTTGGCAGTTGGAGTTATTAAGAAATTATTATTCAAAATAATTGTTGTTACAATGCTGGGATTTGCAGGCCGGAAATATCCTAATAAATAAATATAAACATAATAACCGCATATAATATATTATAGGTACCAAATTTTTATTTAACATTAAGTTATAACGTTTGACAACAAAAATGCATAAAAGTCATTGAGACGCCTTTGCTATGATTTCTGATGTCACTCCTCTGCAGAATTGTTGCTTTCAAAAGAACACATTCTTCTACGAAATTAATTACTTTGTAAAAATATCGCAATGGGTTTAAACCCAAGCCGACATACCACAAAAACTCTTTTCTGTAAACTGCTTACTTTTCAACCACAATCAGCGACCACAGGCCACATAAATAGTAGCAGCGTGATGGGGCATTAGAATTAACTTAGCTGAGTAGTAGTGGGTTTATTTTAGACGCTACTTTTGGTATTCTTCTGTAGTAAAATTATATATGTGAAGCGATATATATAATGCAGAGGTTTGAGCAAAATTGGGCCACAAGAAATCGTAGAAGTGGAACCCTTCGTTTATTTTGGCCCACTTAGGCGAATGTGCAATGTGTATCGCTTTCTATCATGTGCATTTTTTGAGTTAAATGTAGTAGTACCCTTTCTTTCCTTACCTTGTGTGCAATTTTTTTTACTCTCATCTCATTCTGAATCTCAGGTTACACAAACTGTGCATATGTGTCTATTCATACTACTAAAGTAGTAAATACCTACGTATATTCTATATAATATTCTGATATACCGACGACTGAAATTAGAAGGGTATCACATACTGCATCTTTTTTTAACTATCCGTGATATCAAACTAAATAAATTTTCAAGGGTTTACCAATTATTACCCCTATGTGGTATATCAAAAGCAAAGCGTTTCACACTGTGCACAGCAAACATTTACCTATTCTTAATCTATAATATGGTGGTTGTATGCTGTATCCGCATATTATTATTTTTTTATTTACCAAGATGCAAATATGCAATTTTAAAGTAACAATAAATCTTTTACGTTTTACCTTCACTAAAAGATGTGGTGGTATGGCCCTTATATGTTAAACACTCTATACACTGTTTTACAGTTCCTTTATTCACTTTTACATCATTTTGATATAGTCATAAAACGACGAGTATGAAATAAAATCGTTTCAATTGAAGTAGTCAAGGAAGGAAAAAATGCACACGGTCCTTCTATGTTGCCGTGTTTTATTGCGTGTTTTCTACATACCTACGTACATATTATAAGTGTCTGCATATAAAATTGTACATCTGTTCCGTCACAATGAAATGCATTCATTTCTTGATTATAAATACCAAGTACTGCTTGAAAATCTTTACTCAGCAGAAAGTGGCACTAGTCTCATTTAGTATTTACATCCGATATTAAAATGGCGATCAACAATATGTATAAAAAATAGAGAACAATCAGTGTATTCTTTTTCTTCCTACCACTACTGCTACCACAATAATTAGAACTACTTTATTGTATCTATGTGTCCATCAGTTTTGCTTATTATTATTATTTATAGTTTAATACTTACCCTTATGCATACATACGTACCGTTTTTACTGGTCGGTCGCTGAGATGTAAAGCCTCGTTACGTTGTTGTAAAATACAAAATGGCTTAAATCAATTTTATGTATTAATTGACCTATCTACACCATTAAAAGCGATGCGATCATTGGGGTAATATTAAAATTACTTATACTTTCTTATCATCACCATTTTTATGAAGAAAACGACCAAGCATATAATATAATATTAATATTAAAAGTTTTCCTTCCCGTTCACAATAATTATTATTACAAAAACGTAGTTCTTCTGTCTTTATGTCAAGTCATGTCTGTAAATTTTCAACAGAAAGGGAAACCCTTTTGCACTCTGGTAGGTAGGTATTACAATAATTACCTACCATCATCATTTATCACTGTGTAAAGGACTGCCAAGGCATTGTAAATAGGCTTTTATAACTTTATCAAAGTGTGTACGTACGCACCGCTACATACATATATAGTCTTTTCTATTCCCTTCTCGAATTTGCAACAACAGGAAGATAAAAAAAAGGTGACGATGTAGTGTAAAAATCATTGTAAGATGAATGTAATAATGCTATATAAACATTTTATATACTGTACTTTGTTCTTGTTTTACCTTCTTATATGCTTTACCTCTAAATGTATTACAATGTTACCTACAATACCTTTAGATGTATTCGATTCAAAAAGCATGTAAATCTTATTCTCAAATGAATGAAGCTTTTATTGTTCAATTTCAATTTCCCTTTTCATGACTAAATGTAGGTCTACGTTGATTACCTACATATATATGCCTATTTCTTACTTTACTGCTGTGTAATGTAAATAAATCTTTGTAAGCCCTTCATACACCAATAACTTGCAGTATGTATGCATGTATATCTCATCAGGAAAGGCTATTGAGCTTCCGTGCAAAATATATTTACTTGAAAATTTGTAAAATTGCTTGGTATATAATTTTTGCTTGCTTGGAAGAAAATTTGAGCTGGCATTCATCTTGAGATTTTTTAGAAAAGGGAAAATTTTGCTTTTACTGCATTTTTAATATTTAAGGAAATTAAATACTTAAAGGATCATCTTAGAATGCAGAGACCTACACATTATGTATGTACAATTTTAAGCAAGAGCAAAACACTCGTTCTAGATATAGACACTTGATGAACATCATTATTATTGTTATTATCATGATGACTTTGCTTGCTATGGCCATCATCGTTTACTCTTGTTGTGCTATTATGAGTAAGTAGCCCTTAACAATGTAACCGCGAGATGACGACGACGATGATAATAGTCAGTCGCAAAAAAGATGCGCATATTATAAACTTTTATAAAAAATTGTACTTTAGTAGTTCAATTATAAGTTTACTGTGATACGATTTCTCCACGTGACACAGGAACAATAAAAGTCACTTTTTTAGACTGTCGTAAACTGACTATAAAATAGGATAAAAAATGGGTATGTAGTAATGATAATGAATGAGATATGCATTGAGATTATCTTGAGTTTAACATTGTTTAAAAGAGAGCAGCAACTCAATTCAGTAGTACAATACATGATAAATTTATCTTGGCAAAAATGTATGTACAATGTAGCAGTTGAAAAGATTTAAGCATGATGATGATGCTAGTCTTTTTCATGACAAGCGTAATTAATGATGCTTTACTTTTTTTCATTTTTTTTGCTCTTGAAAGCAGGAATGTAACCTGCTTGCTTTAATTGTTCTGATCCGAACTCTGCATTTTTTTTGTTAACACGTCTAGGAGGGCTTTTCAAGTTTACTGAAAAAAATATTCATGCGCCCAACTTTATAATAGATCAAGATCATCTAATATAATTTTTATTGTATCAAATATGGCATGTTATTTTACCCGCAGCAGTTGTTGTGTAAAGACATGGCGTATGGCCCTGCTTTTAATTTTGCTTCAAGCAAGGTGTAAACGTATTCAAATGTATTTTTACAAAGAATTGTGTGCTTTTCCACAGCAGCAGTTAGCAATTGTATGCATATAGGAGTACTTACACTTTTTCTTTATGAATTATCTATCTATCTGAGGGAATTCCTTAATAAGAACGTTTTGTTACTTATACAATGTCACAATCATGCATGTTGCAGATGCGTGATTACTAGTTTTTGATCAGATATGCACTATTCTGTTATTATTATCATCATCACGATGTCCGCACACGCCCATTATGGTATCACTTCAAACATTAGTGAACGCCTGCGTGATGCCAAATAAATGATCATGGCGATGATGACGACGCTGGCTGGTATGGTATTCAAAATATCAGCCCATAAAGCCAGTACGTGTGTTTAGGGATTTATTTACGTTATCATCACTTTCACAGAAAATGGTCAAAAGTCAAAACGTCTTCACAATTGCTATGTACATAGATAGAAATACCTACGTATGTATATTATAGGTATGCATACTCAGGTTATTATTATTATTACAGTAATGATGATTTATGCTGAGTAGTCGTAGTGTGTAAAGTAAAGAAATTATAGACTGTAAATGAAAGGCTAAAAGGGAGTAGTAGTAATTTGTGGATACACACTTGGATTTGATTTCTTTTAAAAACTTTTTTATGCGTAGAGTATCTTTTTCGAAGCATATGAGTAATACCTACTTCCTTGCAGAAATAATCGGTTATTTAAACTGCAAGCCAACATTGGTTTTCGATTTCTTCTTGATTTGTATGGTTTTACGCACTGATTGAAATGCAGTATTTTACTTTAAAAAGTGTATAATTTTGGATTTTTTCACGAATCCTTTAATTTTTTACACATGTAATGCCAAATTATATGTGTTGGCAGCACTTTATATATACATATATATGTACCATCATATTTTCTTAAACTTGAATTAAATAAGGAAGCGGCACGGAAAGCGTTTATTGCACAGGGTGAGGCCTCCTCACCCTACCTAATTCACGCATAAAACAAGATAAACGCATTTTTGCGTCACGTGTGCCTAATTTCTATATGTTAAAAAGTAGGTAAATTATGATCTTTTTTACTTTACTTCGGTTACTTATTTGCTAGAACACTATGATGCTATGATAATAATGATCATTCGAAACAAATGGGTAATGTTTCATTTCACAGCTCAGTACGTCGACGTAAATCATTGATTTACTTAAATTAATAAAAAATCTTTGCATTATAATATAGTAACAAAAATGAACAACATTCCAAACATTTTTGTGTGTAAAAATTGGTTAATTGAAATAATTAGTATTCGTCATCTTCCGCTTATTTCACTGGAATGTAGACAAAAAATGGTACAATGTCAGTGCAATTACAAGCATGAATTTCTTGAAAAATTTGTATAAAAAATTAAGCTTAAATATTAATCAGCCAAATTCTTTTGATCTTCTCATATAGCTCATCATCACACAACAACAGCGTCCGCATTTCATCATAAGACTGACTGACTAAAGCCGGGCAGGAATTGGAGGAGTGAGGTTAACGTCCTCATCATCATCCTTCCGTTCGTCCATCATCTCCTTGCCGGAGGACAGAAAAAAAATTATTATTTTTTTCTCCTGTACATTTCATTTATTGAATACAATACGACGAAATAGTACCCACCAGTACGATAACATCTTCTTGACAGAACGGAATAATAGATAATACAAAATCTATCAAGATGCCGTCCATGAGACTAGACGCGTCCTCGGAACCCGAGTACACTGATGATGAATCAACCCCGTTGACTAATCATGATATTTATGGTGGAAGGTGAGGAAAACAAAATTTTGAATGCAGCTGCGCAATAATAAAGTTCCGTTTTAGATGTACATACCATAACATAATTATAAAACGTTTTAAAAGTACAGTTTGATACCGTTCCTATTACAATAGTTGATGGCATTTTTTATATTTCAAAAGAAATCACTTGTCAATAATTTATTATTGAGAGGAAAAAAGCGTAGTAAGATTTCTATGTACAAAAGAGGACCTATTCAAGTGAAGCTAATATTTTTGATTTTGACTTTTCAATGTACATTTCAGCCATAAAAGTGTAGACACCAGAAACTGGGATGTCTTTAGAAATCTACCTATAGAGAATGAAAGCGAATCGCTTGAAGATCAAACATGCTACCTATTTGTCATAAAATTTCTCAAAGTAAGTGCTGGTCATGCTTTTTTATAGCTAAACTACTACACTACTCATTGTGTAAAACTTTTGTCAGTTAATTCAAAGTAACAATGTATGTATGCACATGCATGTACCTGAAAACGAGGAACGATTTCTGAAGAAATTGGACAAGTCCATTAATAATTAAAATGAAAATCTGTCTTGAAGCAATTTTAAGTTTTGATGATGACGAATCAATAATATTATATTATGGAAGCTTCTTCACTGACAGGTTCATTTAGTCATCATTCCAAATCCGTCATAAAAGAGCTGATGAAGACATTGAATTGTTTCCTAATAGCGCATGTTCTTAAATTGTCTTGTTGTAATCAAAGAAAAAAAAATAACGGTCATGGGAGGTCTTGGAGAAGTCGTGACCTTTTGAAATACGTTTCTTTTGTTGTACATGTTCGTTTATGCAATTGATGCCTGCTGTGAGAATATATGCTTCCATATAAAAAACTACAAAGTTGTCATCATTAAATACCTAACGTATTGCGTATATGTCCAATAATTACATGCATGAATCGTTTCTCAATCAATGCGTGCATAGTGGTTACCTGCGTGGTTTTTTTTCTTGTAAAAAAATCAATCTTGCTACTTTGATGAAATGCTAAATCATTTTTGTATAATTTTTACATTCCTTTAGGTGATAGCTTACCTTGTAACATTTACTGCTGTGCTAGGAGGTGCAGTTCTAGCCAAAATTAGTCTTGTTTTAATGACTTCGCAGCTGGAGCCTGATAGATCGGTGCCGTTTTGTAATAAGAAATATGGTATGTTGTATAAATGATGTAATTGTCAAAATCTAAAAGGAATACGCTGATAACATTTTGACATGTTTTGAGCTTCCAGGCGGCTTTAAAAGTTTCAATTAGTCAAAATCATGATTGTATGATAATTATTATCAAATGCCTTTTTTCAGGGAGAGACAAAAAATTTGAAGCGACGATCTCTGAGGCTGAAAGAATCTCTTGGACTTGGGCTATCTTGATTGCCTTTTTAATTCCAGAGATCGGTGCTTTCATTAGGTCCCTTCGTATATGTATATTTAAAGCGTGGAGGAAACCTTCCACTGCTGAATTTGTGATACCTTTGTTCTTTGAGGTATTTTTTTGAATATATTGTATTATTAATATAACGATTTAATGACTTAGCTTTTAGTTTTATTATTGCATTAATATATTATGTACATGCTGTAGACATGCTATGCAGCTGGACTTGCATTGTTTGTGTTCGCCGTACTGCCATCCGTAAATGTTTTAAAAGCTGTGATGCTTACGAATTGCGTTTGTCTTATCCCTGGCCTGTTTGGTAAACTTACAAAAAAATCCAATGACAAGAATTTTTTCTGTACTTCTCTTTTCAAAGCGTTCTGATCTTGATGCATAAATCCTTTTTGCAATATAGGCATGCTCTCTCGCTATCCTGAAAGGGAAAGCAAAGGAACGTGGATAGTAAAATGCTCCATTGACCTTCTCGCAGTAATTTTCCAAGTTAGTGGTTTAATGGTTTGGCCAATTTTGTCATCCATGCCTCGACCTTGGATGCTTCCGTTGTCTGGCATCCTCATTTCATGTGGATGGTGGGAAAACTACGTGGACAGCGAATCTCCATTTGGTAGATATATTAAGATATCCGATACCCGTGATCATAATTTTGAATTTAGCATTTAAAAAGTACAATTACATTATCATTGTCTATTGATGATAGGACCCATTCGAGCACTTGGAAAAATGCGAAAAAATCTCGTGGTCACTCGTTATTTCACTTACATTTTTGTGACTATCTGGAAAATGGTTGTTTTCTTCACGTTTATGTTG
This sequence comes from Sinhomidia bicolor, assembly GCA_027743785.1. Taxonomy (NCBI): domain Eukaryota; kingdom Metazoa; phylum Arthropoda; class Collembola; order Entomobryomorpha; family Entomobryidae; genus Sinhomidia; species Sinhomidia bicolor. Next base: position 28,117 of record JAHZMT010003392.1, read on the forward strand.
CTTTCTGTTTGGATTACGCAAGGAAATGTATCAAACATATTTTCAAAGTCATCCGAAGCATTTGCATCCCATAGAATCAATGTAACAGAGATCCGACCTCCAGATAGTGGAGTTCTTCCAGATATTCCAGGATCTGGCTTATTGGTGGATGTTATTCCGGAAACATCTAACCAATACGCAGTGCAATATACTTTGTTCATTCAAATTATGGCAGCTTACATTTGCTACATTTTTGGTAAGCAGGCCAAATAATACGTGGTTTAAAAAATGAGTCTGGAATAAAATCGATGATAGTAATGACTTTCTTTTTTAAACAGGAAAATTTGCTTGCAAGATTTGCATTCAAGGTTTCAGCTACGCTTTCCCTGTAAGTTTGGCTGTTCCAGTAACCCTTTCAATTCTGATCGCTTTATGCGGTCTCCGTACGGAAAATGCTTGCTTCTGGGAGACAAAAATGCCACAATACCTGTTCTGGAGCTGTCCAAAAGATGACTTTGTTGAAGGATTTTTGACAAAAGAGGTAACTAAATTTTTCTATATTCTTTATTGGCCCGTCAATACTCACAATGTCTTTCTTGCTCATCTTTTAGCATTCCTGGTTGTGGCTCTTATGGCTGGTATCTCAAGCATGGATCGCCATTCATATCTGGACTCCCAAGTGCGAACGTTTAGCCAGTACAGAAAGATTGTTTGTTACACCCATGTACAGTTCACTTCTCATTGACCAGTCATTAGCGCTAAATCGGAAACGGGAAGACGATTATGACATCAGAGCAGATGAAGTTGAACAAGATCCTACAGAGACGGATTATGAAGAAATTAGATCCATTGACTCATCACACAAGGAAAAGGAAGTCAAGTACAAAGCAGATACCATTCCCAGGATTTGGGCTTGTGCAACAATGTGGCACGAAACTAAAGTAAGCTTACAAGTCTTTAATTTAAGCGCGATCATTCACTAGTGAAACAACCGAAATAATATTGTGCAATATGGTGTCAACTTGTAGGAAGAAATGATGGAAATGTTAAAGAGTATTTTCCGAATGGATGAAGATCAATGTGCTCGTCGTGTTGCTTTGAAGTATTTCGAAGTAGTTGATCCAGGATACTATGAATTTGAAAGTAAGACAAATTCTCTCTCTCAAAGACAAATCTCTGCTTTCATTTCTTTTTTTTCTGTCAAAAAGCGACTTTTTGCTAATTATCTCTTTATACTGATCCTTTTTTCAGCGCACATTTTCTTTGATGACGCTTTTGAATTACGTGATGAAGGAAGTTTGTACTCTCCTATGATTGTCAATCCTTTTGTGAAACTGCTTGTGCAATGTGTCGATGAAGCTGCCTGTCATGTACATGAAACCATAGTTCGAATTCGTCCTCCAAAGAAGCTTCCAGCGCCATATGGTGGTCGTCTTGAATGGGTTCTTCCAGGAAAAACGAAAATGATTGCTCACTTGAAGGATAAATCTAAAATTAGGCACAGAAAGCGTTGGAGTCAGGTCATGTACATGTACTACTTGCTTGGACATCGTCTTATGGAGTTGAGCATTCCTGTGGCACGAAAGGAAGTTATTGCCGAAAATACGTACCTGCTCACCTTGGACGGAGATATTGACTTTCATCCAACTGCTGTAG
>JAHZMT010003393.1:0-15889 GCA_027743785.1 Sinhomidia bicolor
TCAGTCGGATTCCTCAGCACACATTTTCCTCCATCCTCTCTAACCCAGTAGGCATGCTTCCTTCCATGTTTTAGAGGATCTGCATAGCACTCACATCTTGCGGTGCGTTTATTACACCGAGAGTAGTGACCCCACAGTTTTCCAGCATGGCATTGCACATCGTGAACACAAGAGTGATATTCTTTAGTAGGCACTACCCAACAGGTATTTGTTTCAGGGTGATGCACATGTCCAGCAGAACAAAGGCACGGGATTTGAAGCAGACTTCCAGTACTGGTTGGGTGACAGCTTTTGTTAAAAATGACAATTTCGTGGTCGTTTGTCCACTCGATTTCAGTATTCACGTTGGAGGCACTGATACTTGTTCTTGTTAAGTGATACTGGAAAAACAGTAGAAAAAATGAAACGCTAAAAATAGTTCGAGCTTCCTGTTTTTCCAGCGTTTTTGCAATTTTCAACATGTTTTAAAATTGGCCAAATATTTTTTTGAATAAAATGCATTCGTACATATCGGTCAAATTTTTGCTAGTAATAAAAAAATATAATGTGTCTGTCAGTTCAAATTTAGTTTTTTACAAAAATACATCATAGGCACAACAGCACAATACAATACCTTCCCCCTTATCAATGGAATAAATATTCATAATCTGTACGATATGGACATGTTTGCTTTGCTTTTTGTAGCGATAAGAAAATATATCAGAGCAAAAATGAGTGTAGTGTAATGTGTGTGATGATATCAGCAGCAATTGGCAATGTTCACAAATATGAGTAATACTCAAGAACCTGGAAAGTGGATCGCGCCGATCGTGATCTCATTATACCTCCGTATGCGTATATATCGCCTTCAAATCAAAATAACATTTTGTCAGAATATTCCACAGAATGTATTTGGTAAAATGGCTGTTAATATCGTAAGATAAAATGCTTGTAGCGGGGTCACTCCATCGTGGCTCCAACTCAACGCACTCCAGGTCACTTTTCCCAAAGGACCGTAGCACACTTTGATGCTGCTATTCTCCTGTGTAAATGAGCCATCCCCGTTATCTTCATGGTTGTCGTCGTGGTAGTACCCACATTTTACTGTTTGTCCTAGGCTAGCTTGGCATTCCTCGTCATCTTGGCAAGTATCATTGTACTGCTTTTTCAGGAAACATTTATGCGTTTTGTAATGATGCACAATGTCTTCACTAGGATGCTGAGAAGAGTAGCACTGACATTGGCCATTGACACACTCGGACAAAGATCCCAGAGCTCCTTTTTGGCACTGTTCTGATGCAACACAGCTATCGCCAACTTTTGTCGCCAATGGGAGCAGCAAGCTGTTCTTCGAGTTGCTGCTGCTGTTATGATGAACAGTTAAATTTTCTTTGGATACAAAAAGTGTGTTTTGGTTGATGGTGCTTGTTTGATTACTCAGAATTTCAGCACCTTGGGTGAACCGGAATAATAATAAAATATTGACGAATGTGAAGAAAGACAGAACAAAGAGAAATAGACAAGACGTTCTACTCGGGAACATTTTTGTAAAAAAAAAAGTATACGAGAGTTTCAAGTTGAAGAAAATCAATTTAGCTTGTTCTAATTCTAAAATCCTTGTGTGTCATTGCCAGGAAATTGAATGCTGTTAAATAGCAAAAACCGATCTTGTGATGATATTATCATTATTACCTACAGTTCCATGCACGCAATTACTTTATTGTCTGATAAAAAGCATTAGTAATCACAACAAATCAAAATTTTCCCAATTTCATGTTATTAACCATGGGTTAATATTTGAAGTGCTTTTCCTTCAATATTCAGTGAAAGTGAGAATGAAGATTTGTATACAGTATAAAGTAAGGATGACTTACATGTTTTTTCAGAGAAGTTTATTTGAACAAATAGCTGAGATAATGATAGCGTTACATATTTAAGAGAATTTTACTGTAATCTTTGTACAAACTAAAAATACCATTAATCTAAAAGTATGAGAACAAGATTTTACTCAACAATTTGAAGTTAAGCACAAATCTATTTTTGCATCTATCTAGATGAGAGTATACCTTAAAAATTTAGTAGTAAAAACTAGTATAAAGTTGGCACAGGATTATACAGAATGACTTGTTGCGTTGCTGCTGTTCTTCCATATAATTAACATAACTGGTAAATTACAGTAATTACGACAATACTAAGCATATATACTACTGACATTTGAGAAGCACTACTAAATAAATTGTCACTACGACATACTTTTCCTGTAGGACAGTAGCAAATTTTATCGTGCTTGTTTATACCTAAACTTTTGTAATAACTTACATGACCACACTTCACCTTAAGTCCCAGACTAGCCTCACACTCTTCGTTCTCAATGCAAGTGTCGTTGTATTGCTTTTTGGGAAAGCACTTGTGAGATCGATCATGATACGCAAATTCCTCCCTCCCATCGGCTGAAAGACACTGACATTTTTCTTCAACACAAGAGGAAAAATTACCAAGTCTGCCTTGTTGACACTGATCGCTGACAATGCATTTATTACCGAATTTCTTAGCTAGTGGCAAGCAGGTGAAATGAAAGCATTCTACATCATCTCCAAGAGTTAGTTTGCACTCGGCTGAGTATTCGCAAACGTCTCCATACTCCTTTCTGAGAATACACTGACCCAGTCTGCCATTATATACGGCTGTATTGGAGCAGCCACACCGTTTATTTTCCTCCAAGCATACTGATAATTTTCCCAACACTTGACACTGCTCATTGATTTCACAGCTATCTCCGATTTCGGTAGCTTTGGGCAGACATGCCTTCAGTTGGGGCCAGTTTATGTGGTCAGGTTTGCACTGGCATATTCCTTTTCCGAATGTCGAGTTCGCGCACACAGCACCTCCACCAAGTATCGTTTTCTCGCACTCGTCGTACTTTTGGTGAAAGCATTGCTCTCCAACCGACTTCTTCGCGTAGCAAACGTCATCTACAAGAATAAATTCCTTCTTTCCTAGAGATGTCCTGTCAAAGCATTCGCAGCGACTGATTTGTTGATTACATTTTACATTAACTCCACCTCCCCAACCTCGCACAAAACACTGGACGTCCGAAGAGCATTCAAATTCCTGACCAAACTCACTCGTAGTAGTAGCAATACAAGCGTTCTTTTCCGGATCATATACTTTGCCAGGGACACAAACGCAAACCTTGGATGAGGAGGAGCACTCATAACCGAGATCCGCTCGACAAATCTGTTCAGTTAAACCGCAACTTTTGTTAAATTGTGAAACAGTAGAGGATAATAGTGCCAATGCTCCGTTTTCCTTCTTTTGGTTACCACTCTCGTCAGCAGCATCGTATGTTTCGTAAGAATCCGGCTCCTCCCAACCGTCATCGTCGGGGTCAAACCGTTTTAAAACGCTGTCAACAAAATCATGTTCTAGTTGTACACTGAATATATTAATAACGAAAATAAAAACAAGACAGTAACAGTGGATGGGACGACGCCACAACATTGTTAGGAATAATTTGATATTAATTACTTATTTCTGCTCTGTCACTCCGGAAAAAATAATGAATAATATGGTAGATGATACATGTTTGTGCAAAACGGCGAAAAATTTAACCATGTGTAATCAACAGGAAAAACGCCATTGACTTTGCAAATAGCATTCAGCATTACGCCGTACTCACCTTATCAGTCTTCGTCATCACTCACCACCTAAAATGGTGTATAGTTTGCTTAACAGAATCTGACAAATACCCATATTCTGTTCATTTACCTATAAAAGTATGAAATATGAGAGTACATACATATATGTGAGAACTGTGTGATAGTGATGGTGATACTGGCTCATGATTATAAATTATGATAAGTTCAAATATACATGGAGTGATGATTGGCGATTGGTTTGAAGAAAAAAGCAAGTACTTAAGTACATGACTGAGCAAAAGACGGAATATTGAAACTTGTTGGACTGTCTAAAAATCTAAATGCATAGGTTCACATTATTTAATATTTGCTCAAATATTGTCAATTAAAAACAACTAAATTTTTTTATTTGATGTATAAGGTAACCTTTAACAGTAAAAGGAATGGGGAGGATAAATTAAGTATCATTATTTAAAGTTTACAATTTATTTTATATAAACTAGCTATAAAACAACTGATACTGATAATCCAAGAATAATTAAATTAAATTAAGAGTAATTCAAATCATATATTTTATTGGTTAGCGTCGTCAGTTTTTTTTCAAATTTACTGTTACAACAGAACATATATAGAATAAATTGTTTCATTTAACCCCAAAAGTCGCATACTGATATTGAGTTAAAGAGTACAAACATTAATATTAGAATTGAAATTGTGGTTTGAGAAGCACAAGTACTGCTAAATAAATCCTTGCTCCGACATACTTTTCCAAAAGGACAATAGCAAATTTTGCTGTGTTTATCTATACCTAGATTGTGGTAGTGATAATCTTCTGCATGACCACACTTAACCTTACGTCCCAGACTAGCCTCACACTCTTCATTTTCAGTGCAAGTGTCGTTGTATTGCTTTTTGGGAAAGCACTTCTGCGAAAGATGATGATACGCAATTTCTGCAGAAGAACATTGACATCTTTGGTCCGTACAAGAGGAGAAATTGCCAAGTCTACCTTGTTGACATTGCTCATTAACAATACATTCATCACCGAATGTTTTAGCAAGCGGCAAGCACATCAAATGCAAACATTCTGTATTTTCCCAAAACCTTAGTTTGTTCTTCTGCGGGATAGGACAGGCGTCCTCATATCGATTCTTCAAAGTACTCTGGGCCTTTATGTCATAGTACAAGGCTTGACTGGAGCAGCCACATCGTTTACTTTCCTCCAAGCACACTGACAATTTTCCCAATATCTTGCACTGCTCATTGATTTCACATCTATCTCCGATTCTGATCGCTATGGGAAAACATGCGTCCAGTGGTGGCCAGTGCATGTAGTTGGGTCCACACTGACATGTCCCAAATACTCCAGCGCCAACGCACACAGCACCTCCACCGTATATGGTTTTCTCACATTCATTGTCATTCGTCATTAATAGGCACTGTTCTCCAACCGACTTTTTTGTATAACAAATCTCATTGACAAGAAGAGTCTCCTTTTTTCCACCAGACTTCCAATCAAAACATTGGCAACTTCCTTCATTACACCTTGTATTTAATCCCATCACGTGACACTGTGCGTCGGTAAAACATTGTAATTCTGGAACAGGCTCTTGCTGAGCTATGCAAGCGTTCATTTCAGGCACATACACTTTTCCAGGACCACAAATTCTTTTTTCGTTTTTGCTGTCAAATTCGTTGGTACCGTACAAATACGACGGTCCCCAACTGTCCCAGATGTTGTTGGGGCCCATCTCTCGATCGTCATAATAGGAATATTTAAGTTTTACACTGAATACATTAATAAAATAAATAAATAGGAGAAGGCAATAATGGAGAGAATGCCACCGCCGCATTTTAAAGTATAACTTAAATCTGTGTTCAGTCACGTAGAGAAAAACTTAATGAAATAAAAAGTAATGAAAGTAGAAGAAAGGTTTATTTAGTCGTATAAGCAGGTGATCGATAAGTAAGAGTCAGTAAACATTATAGACATATGTATATCATTCGCAACAAGTAGTTAGTATTACGCCGGTTCGTGTACCTTATCAATCATTGTAGTTATTTTGACTATCGGTAAAAAAAATATGTACCTAGTTGTATGTACTCAATAGCAGGCGCGATAACACGATATGATATCGACTAAAGAATACAAGCAGACCTTATAGGTATGATGATAACTTGTTGACTTTTTGAATTTCAAATTTTAAAATTCTGCGTAATAATTGTTTGTTGATACCAAATACTTCGGTCAATTCCAGTCACATCACTCCACCCAGCAGCATTAACAGTTAAAACCCGTTAGGACCTTAAATTTTTCATTAATCGCATTGTAGAGGACATTTGTGTCATTCATTAAAAATATGACAATACGATTCCATATTTGACATATCCAATCAAATAAGACATTATGCTTTATGAAAGTATATTTATTATAAAAATTTAAAAAATTTACCCCAAAAAGTCTTTTCAATTTTCATTATTGAAGGAGGCTAGTTCAGTTGGTGTAATACGAACGAATGCAAAACCTCATTGCTCGATCACCTTAGGTTGGGGAAAAGGAAAAGTTTAATTACGTTTACGTATTACCAATTATTCAGATTTTAAGGCATGCACACTATTTCACAAGTACAATTAACAAAACTAATTATGCACAATAACCTTATTATTACAATTTAAATTAATTTTATCTTTAATCAAATCAAATAAATGGAGTAATTGAGTATTAAATTATATGTTGCTCAAGATCTCAACGTCGCTAACATATTTTTTTTACGAAGAATCCGCTGACACATTACGTAACCAGCAGGATTTTGTTTGCTGTTGTCTTTATGCAACTTGGTGCTAGAGTGTACTAAATGTAAATCAGAGAAAGTGGATAGGAACTTATATAAAAGCATCAGCGTAGTTAAAACATCCCAATTACAACAGCTAATGAAGATTGAGTTAAATTAAAGCTCTTTAAAAGTTTTCTAATATAATTACCTAAACTGTTCTTTAAAAATACACACTTTCTCTGAAGGGATCTGAAAAAGGAAAGTTGATCGTTGAGGTGAAATCACGTAATTGGAGAGTTTTCAGTAAGTGTAAATACAGTAAATAGTAAATGCTTAGTGCCATTTATTCATTTACAGCTTTCAAAGCNAAAAGGAAAGTTGATCGTTGAGGTGAAATCACGTAATTGGAGAGTTTTCAGTAAGTGTAAATACAGTAAATAGTAAATGCTTAGTGCCATTTATTCATTTACAGCTTTCAAAGCCTGAGTGTTGTTATGTAATTTGCGGAATGAATTTATTTTATTGGTTTGCCAAGGAAGATGAACTCAATGCAAGGCAATTCGGAGCAGTTGTTGGAAGTGAACGACAGAGATGATCGAAGTGACAAAGAAAGTGCAGGCTTTATATTCAAAGTGCGTTCACAAGAAGAGCTGGAAGAGTGGAAGAAAATGAGAAGTGTGGAGTACTGGATACACAAGCTGACATCTGACCAGAAGAAGGTCGAAGATACTCCGCCACCTCCTGACAGTAACGTCGACGAAACAAGAAGCAACGACGGTGATACCGTCAATAACCAACAGTTAGTAGTGTTCATGGGTGACAAGGAGAGCAGTTCATTGTCAGAGCTGCTTAAGGAGGCTGAAGTTGAAGCTACAGGCATGATGGAAGCCTCCCTCCCCACTGTAGATGAAGAAATGATTTTGCTACCGCGCAAAATGCTCGAAAATATTTCCGTCAAGATAGATGAGCAGAATAAATCACTGAATGAGAAGATCGACATGCTTGCTGCTTCAGTTAATAAGCTTACCAAAGAGAAAAATGAAGGCATTATCGTTACACAACGTCTGATTGGGATGTTGGCAGGATTAGCAGTTCCAAAGACTGGGAGGGAAGGTGACGTCATAGAAGGTGGACAACCTACAGACGAAAGCGAATCAAGACTACTAGATATTGTAACCCCAGACGTATTCCAGTCAAGTCCACCTCGTCGGCGTTCGCAGCCACGTGGTAGCACAAAATGTGACGAGTGTGGAACTATCCTTGCCAGTTCTTCATCAAAGTGTGTGCACATCCAACGAATTCACAAGGGCAAACTCTGGATATGTCAGTACTGTAAGAAAGAGTTCAAGTCACCATCGGACAAGAGTGTACATCTCAAGGTTGAGCACGCAGACGTGCACGTCGTGGTGATCAAAAAACGGAAAAGAAAGATGCAGCAAGATGAGGAGAGCAGCAGGGAGTGAATGAAAATAAATTTCTTTTCACCTAAAATTTCTTTTAATTGTTACCTTTCATCATGAAATAAAGTGTGGAAAATATTGACCAAGTAAATATGTTTCTTGACTATTAAATTTTTATTTGACATAGTAGCTTGTTTTAATTACTTTTCAAGCACCCTATCAAACTTGATGAGTGGTGGTGGTACTTGCAACCTTACCCAAACCGATCATGCATAAAACACATACAGCACAGCAAGTAATAAAAAATACTGATAGTAAAATTATTGCCACCATCGTAGTAACTACAACAGCGTTGGAGAAACAATGTAGACCGGCTTCGTTTAATTTTTTATCAATTTTATCGTTAATATTGGACATAAGTTCCCCAGATGAGTTTATCCAATTAAAGCACACCTTCCTATTATTATTAGTAGTAGAAACCAGATGGTCAGCCCCGATCCCGTACGCAATGCTTTCATACCCGCATTTCACTTCCGGTCCTAAACTTGCCTCACACTCTTCGTTGTCGTGACAGCTGTCGTTATACTGTTTTCTCAGAAAACATCTATGCAGTTTATCATGGTAAGCCGTCAATTGTGTGTTCCCATGGTTATCGGAATAATGGCACTCACACTTTCCATTGGATTCACTGCACCTCGATAGTTTACCCAGTGGTCCATTTTGGCACTATTCCGTGGTCGTACAGTTATCTCCCAACTTGTTAGCCACGGATGGTAGACAGCTCTTTGTGAGGGGCCAGTACATGCTCGTATTGTCTGTGCACTTGTGCAGTGACATTGTCCTATAGTATTGCTGTTCTCCACAACTTTGCAGTCAGCGCTGTCGCCACAATCCAAGTTGTTCTCACACTGATTTTTAATGGATGTTAGCAGGTAGCATGTGCCACCAACCAATATAATTTCTTTCACTTCGCCCGTCTTATAATCGAAACACTCGCACTGTGCCGTGTGTTTATTGCATCGAGAGGATGTTCCCCATAGTTTGCTGTGACAATCGATGTCATGGGTGCAAGACTTAGACATTTCAGCAACATTATAGTAGCAGCACTTTTAGCTTCAGCTTCAGTATGGACAACGAGAAACACCAATACAGCCATTGCAATTATTGCCCAATATTGCTGGGACAAGTGAGTCTTGAAAATATTAAACATTTTTTTGCCTAAAAATATTTAACTGTATCAATTGTCATCAGTCATCAAACAATAAATATATGAATTCAGGTAAAACAGACACGTTGGTTCAACTCACTTGCAAATTACCAATTAGTTAAATGTTAAAAATGTGCAGCTGCTATATCTGGCGCAATCGGTCTTCTTGATTTGTTGCATTCAATTTATCACCTATTTGAGTGTTTTATTTACGTGAGCAACAACAACAGAATTATGTACTGATTATTATACTATCAGAATACTTTTAATACGTCAATATATGTACCCAGCAACAACGCTATATATACATACCTATTTGCACTTTTAGACGCGACAAATTTTTCAGAAGAGAAAAATATCAGCATTTCATCATCAATATACCTAAATAAGTAATTTTGTCCTTCCCCACTTGTGTACTCAAAGGGCTAACGTTTTGATAAAAATCTGCAATATTCAGGTGCTCAAAATGGTATGCAAAGAATACTCTTGTTGAAATATATACCTACTTTTATTTAGAAGGATGTTTCATTGATAAAGACGGAAATAGTCGACCTCTTTATCCCCAAAAAATAATAATAATAAGCAATAAAATTGTTTACCATGTTTCATTATTCGGTGAGCTTGCATTATGTAGCAACTTTTGTTTTACGACCGACGACATTCACCATCATCATTGCTGCTTCATAAAATCCAACATCTTCGGGTTCGCTCTTTACAACAATTATTTTTAAAAATATGCATGCACACATGCATATGTGACCGGTCCTACTTTTACGAAAATCTAGTCATTTGTACTTGTACTGTCATGTCCCATTACTATTGCCATTTTTGCAAAATAACAATAAATGTTCATATGAAGCAAACGCGGCGGGCGACAAAAAGACAATCAGCACGTTTTATTATCGCCATCATCATCCGCAGCATCTTAATCAAAAGCATTCAACTTCTCCCACACCTGAAAGCACAAAAAGAAGCTTTTTAAAATCTGGAACTTGTCATGTCAACAAATTTTACGGTCCACTGCACCTGACACTTGGCAAGGCTTAACATGAAACTCACATAATAAAGTGGCTTACTTACTTTTTTTACTTTCTCAGGTTGCCCCAAATGATGAAACAAAATATATTGACATTGGTAAAGCTTCACATTTAAAAAAAATCTTTTAAATTCTTAAATAACAGCTTAGGAATAGGTCGACAACTTCCTTAATATCATCTCCATCGTTATTTTTAGAGTGCCAGACATACATTTTTTGTAGTTTAAAATTTTGCGGTACGTTGAAATAACAAGAAACTACATAACTTGTGCATTTTTAATAGAGTAATAAAAATGCTTAACAAGTAAAGTAAATCCATTTCGAACTCAACCAAACCCACATCTTTTTCCCTTGTTTGTTGTCTGCTTTGATATTACGCTCCCAACAGTCTCAATTTATTTTTAAGAAAAAAAGCTTTATAGAAAGAGATAAGATGAGGATGACCATTATGTGTTTCATCGATTCAACCACTTTTCATCTTTTCTGTCAGCAGCATGAATAATTGCATTTATATTACGTTTATACATTATAACGCCAAGTAAGTGTAGGTAGTATTAAATATTCACAGAAAAACTTGACACTGATTAGCCAAGACAGAAAGGAGAACACGGCACATGTTTTATAAACCCCTCTGCTTCAAAAAGTATTAGCAGTTATCTGCCTGGTTTGGCCATCCGTAATGTATAGTTGAAAGATAGTTAAGAGAGCAGAACAAAGTAATACATAATCAGGCAACAAAAAATTGTTTGCTTTATTAAACCGATTATGATAAAAGGTGTAATGACTGCGCCATTACATTTCGTTGATAAAAATGTAAGCGCATTGTCATTGGCTCTTAACCTAGGTAAACCTGGTGTGCTGGACATTTGCTGGATAAACTATATTTAAGAGTGTACGTAAGGTAAGCGATATTTGGCAGCACATATTGTTGAAAATTTGGAAATATATTTTGAGAATACCTTGTTGTTTTTGTAATTACCTATTAAAAATTTCAAAACGTTTTCAAATTTGAACTTGTATTAAGTTTCCTCGTCGAAAAATACCCAGTACACACACTCATGGGTACGTAAATACATATGTATAAGTGCGCATTAAACGTTCAGAATCGAAATGCCCTTTAACAGTTTACCATTGACATATGGGTGGCTTTATGTGATGTTATTTAGAAATTCCAAATTCCACATAGCTGTTGAGGACGTCACGTACAGACACACAACGATCTCAATGAAGGCTGCAATACCGTATACACCTTAATAATTGGCCTTCATAAAAGTTCATGTATCCACTCAGCACTATGCATGTACCCAAAAAGCAACATGTACAAATATTTAAGTATTCCATCTTGTACATCTAAACCTACTAACATCAACATGCACGCGATTGTACAGCTCTGGAGTCTGGAGTACTCTGGACACTGGACAGAGCATTCCAGTTCCAAAACTGAATCATTGTATAAAGATTGCTTATTATACTGCACGAATGTCTTTAACAAAAACAATAAAATTGGATAACGTATGTAGGTACATACAAAGTACATAGTTTCTTCTTCAAATATAATTTGTTTGATTTGTAATATCTTTTTAAATATGCATAAAATATAGGCAGCTATATAGCACGTCTTTATATAGAATGATTAGTGGTCAACTCCAAAATAATATGATGTGATTGTGAGAGAGTCTGACAAGCATGGTTACTACCTAGCTACTTTGAGAATAAGGCAAAAAGTCACGATAAAAGCCAGCTGGAAATAAACTTTTATGACATAACCTGCCTTTTTCTTTGCAAGGAAGACATTTTAATGTTGTAGTTTTGCTTCTCACAAATTCTCCCATGTGAGCATACACATTTATTATTATAGGTAAATACACACACCTTTAATTCATTAATAATAAGTAATACATTATCTTTATCACAACGTAATATTGTATAAAAATATTGCTATAATTATGATGATATAATAATAATATTATTATTATTATTTGCAAAGTTTTTGAAGACATCTTATAATATATAATTTGTTTTATTTATGTGTGTTATATGTTGTATGTATACCTACTTCATTCTCGTTTTGTTTTCTTTTGGATAATCTGTGCAAATTTACAGCGTTTGGGTTGCAGACAAAAAAGGATTTCTCTGTCGTATTTTAAAGGCAAAATAAGTGAGTGATAAAGACAACTATTTTTTATCATACGATTAACAATAATAATAACAACTGGTTTGCCATCATTGGAGGATTATTTGATTAAAATCAACAGTAATCAGACCTTGCTGGATTTGGAGAAATGATAATAAAATAAGTCTAAAATATTGAACTACACCTGGTACATATTTTTTTCACGTTTTTGTGTGAAATTTTGAAAAAATCTGTACTTATTCATGCTATTTTTTACTACTATAAAATATTTTGTACAGCAATCGTGTCATCGTCGTCACTCTGCTCCGCTGCTGCTGTCGCATCAAGCAAATAATCAAAACCACACCACAACTCAACCAGCAAAGCCAAAATCGACCATTGCATTATTTTAAAAAGTTTAGCAGAAAGGATGAAAAGTATTTTGAAAGTTTGAAAGCCGCAAAAGTTGCCAAAAGCAGTTTAACAGATTAAATTGGCAGTCAGACAGAAGAGAAGAGTTGCCCATCACTTTGGTGACACAAATATCCCATCAGTTAAAAGAACCAAAAAATATACCAACGCACCTAGCCTTATCTATTCTTTATAATCTAACGCGCAAAAGTGTCGGAAAACGCCATTCCATTTCTACATAAAAATGGGTTTAGTAACTGACGAGCTCATTGGACAGGTAAAGTTACTTTATCGTATTCACCATCACCATCGTGTCACTAATGTGTGCATGCCAAAATAATAAAAATGACTTTCCTGAACATCCTAACTAGCAATAAAAATGAATGTAAAAGATTTGGCATTAAATCTTTTGAAAAGAAGATGCAGTCAAAAAAAATATTACTCAGCGTAAAATGTTATGCCCACCAAAACCATCAAAAAGATGAGCAGTGATGAACAAGATGGCACTTTTTCAATTTCCGTTTGAAAAATGTGTAGTAAAAGTAGCCTTATTGTATTAAATCTTGGCCGGTGGTCATGGTCATGTACATACTGAAATACTGACCACTGTAATATAATTTTTATTGTATCATTTTACTACCAACTCTACCTGGTTTTACAATTTGGCAAAAATTATCTAATTGTCCAAATAACTTTTTTTTACAAATAGCTCTGAAAATAATGAGTCACGAACAGAAAATGATATTTTTTATAGTAGTGGGCCAGTAGAAATACATACCTTGCAATGCAACAACAAGTCAAAAGTTTGTTGTGATATGCAAGCTGTGTATTTTTTGTTCATTATTACTACAAAATGCTCAGATTGATGATCTTCCTTGATTCATTCTAATATTCTTTTCGCTTTATTTTCCCACGCTGTTATCATAAATGATGATAATTGGTATTCATAAATTTTGTATATGTTGTATATGTAGTTTCGCGAGAATGGGTTCGCCGTGGTTCCTGGGTTTCTCAGCCTTGAGGAAGTGGCCGAGCTAAAACAGGCAACAGAAGAAGTGCTTCAAGAACACTGTCAAAACTCGCCAATCTCCGTGTTTGGAGTGAGTCACTTGCATGCAATATAAATTGTATAAAAAATAATGATGATTTTCAGTCCAATTTTTAGCGAAGAAAATATATTGCACTACCATTTTTAACTGGGTAGGCTTTTGTTATGACTTCGTGCTGATTCACAGCAGTAGAAATTTTTCACAACAAGCAAGGAAGCAAGAAGGTCTATAACTATTACATTGGCAACAGATTTACGTAAATCTTCATTGAACAATGCAATACTGTAATAATGGTAGCTAGAGGAGAGGATGCTAAATACTAACGCTTCAGGTCAGGAATAGGAAAGTATACAGTAGGAAAATTAATTACGCAAACATTATTTATTCATCATCAGTATAAGTACGCATCGATGGGGTTACCTGATACAACAAAAAATATTATGTAGTCAGTGAGACTATCTTATTAGTTTATTAGTACCAATTACTGACTATGTGAAATTTGTCTTGACTACACGGATAATTCTTCATCTTGATTATGGGAATTGTCAGTTTGATAAGTTGAGTAAGGAAGTCATAAAAACGATAAAACTTAAATTCTAGTTGAGAAGGGAAGAAAATCTTTTACTACGGAAAATTGGCTTTAACCAACAGCTTACTTTATTGACTTCATAGAAAAACACAGTCAAAGCTAGTATATAATTATTTTTAAAAACTGACTTGTGTCTGATACTGGAAACTGAACAAAGACACGAGAAAACCCACATTGAATAAATCTAAGGATTATGTAAATGAGAATACATTAATGCTTCCGCGTTGCTACTTGATTTACTGATAAAACAATGTAATTGCCGATTGTATAAAAGAGGGCTTTTTTAGTTGACTGATACGTTAATAATTAAACTAGGTATATTGGTAGATGATAGATGATTTCCTTGTCCAAATTTTTGCAGAATCAATCTCGAGACATTTATTTTGCTGAAAGTGGCGACAAAATTCGGGGGTTTTTTGAAGAAAATACGGTAAGCCCAGACGGTCATTTGCTGGTTGATAAGCAAGAAAATGCACGGCGACAAAATTCGGGGGTTTTTTGAAGAAAATACGGTAAGCCCAGACGGTCATTTGCTGGTTGATAAGCAAGAAAATGCCCTGAACAAAGTAGGACATGCACTTCACAAATTTCATCCAAAATTCCAAGAAAAAACTCTGAATGAAAATGTAAAGGAGATTGCACAAAAACTGACGGATATTGAGGAGCCCACAGTGATGCAAAGTATGGTGATCTTCAAGCATCCCAAAGTTGGCGGAGAAGTGAAACCGCACCAGGATGCAACTTATTTGTACTCTGAGCCTATGCACGGGAGACTCATCGGATTTTGGATTGCATTGGATGAAGCTTCGTTGGAAAACGGATGTTTGCATTTTCTGCCGGGCTCCCAAATACCCAAAAAGGTTTATCAGAGGTTTGTAAGAAACCCGGAGAAGAACTCGGATGTTCTTTTTGTACATCAAGGAGAAAGCTGCCCCACTCCGGAAAAGGAAAGATTGGTTGCAGCTCCAGCGAAACCGGGAGATTTGGTGCTGATTGATGGATTGGTTATACATCAGAGTGAACCAAATACAAGTAACAAACGAAGAATGGCATATACGTTTCATGTAATTGATGGCAAGGCAAAATGGTCTGAAGATAACTGGTTGCAGCCAACAGAAAAGGGCACGTTTGTAAAAATTTGAAAGAAACGCAATAATATTTTAATCTACAGAGTACGGTTAATTGTTCGTTCATCCTTAAACAACACTTGATACTTGTACCCTATTTTAATTTTTAAAATGCTAAAAACAACACTTAATTATAATGTTTGGTTAAATTTCGTAACAAAAATATATTTTCAAAATGGATAAGCATGAATATCCTGTACAATTCTATTCTAATCTATACAAGAATAGTAAAATGCTAATTCAAGCCATGTAATTTTTAGCGTCATCCAGCAGCATTTGCTATTGGATTAGCGTGAATTACAATAGAATTTATTCTAGTTTCTTGAAGTGGCCTAGATTTTTTGTCTATAGGAAGTTTTTCTAGTTCATCAAGTGCCTCAAATCCATCGATAACTCTAGAAAGAAATTTAAAAATCGATTAATTAAATTTGATCCTCCTGGTAACTACGTGAAATCCTCTTTCATCATCTAATACTAGAAATAAATCTCCTTGATTCCACGTGGAATATCAAAATTTTAAACTACTACACATTAATCAACATTTTTTTCAAAATCCGTAATAAAGG